>APFE031535415.1:0-15644 GCA_000404065.3 Pinus taeda | reverse complement strand
TTTGTATGAAGACTAATGTTACTTAGCCTGGGCAACAAGAGCACTGCCTGAGTGAAAAGGTGAATTTGAGAAATGGAGGATGTCAGGGTAAGCTTGCAGCAATTGAAATACTGCCCACAGTTACTTGAGAAGGTGAATAGTTGTCTTCGGCAGAGCCTTTTTAACAATTGGGTGCAGGTACCAGGTTTTCTGTTCACGACTGCGCAAACAACAATGCAGGTTTTCAATGAAAGTTTAGGCCAAACAGGCTCGGCTAATGAATTTCGACCGTTAAATTTCTAAGTGGGAGCTGGGTGCAGGGAATTTAGCGGTGAATTATGCGTTTATAGTGCTTTAAGTGAGCTTTTAGTTATTTGTAGACAAAAACCAGGCTTAGAGAGGACTTGCAGGGATAAATACCTGGTAAATCGATGGTCTGGGTCACGAATGCAGGTGGGTAGGCGCGCCGAAGGTCTCCAGGTCGATTTGAGCAGGTTGGTGCAATTGGTTGTAAAATGCATGTAGAGGGCGCAACAACAGTTTTTGCGAAAAGTGAAAAAAGAACGCGAAAATTGACAAAATATGGCTTTTTTGGGACATTCGCGCCTTTTTTAGATGACGTCAGCATGATGTCATCAGGTGGGTCCGGGTCGGATGACGTCAGCATGACGTCATCAGGTGACGTGGTGGCCTATGAATGGTCCACGGGGGTGGTGAGGTGGCAGACAGGTGGAGCAATGGCGGACTGGGGTTGCGGACGCAGCGCTGATGCAGGCAGTGACGCGGCGCTGACGTAGGCAGGCGGATTAGCGGAAAACCGGAAACCACGGCGGTAAGATATCGGACCGCTTATGCTACGGAAAGGAATCTGTCAGAGGGGGCTCCGATACAATTTGGGGGCGACGCGTGGACCCGGCCTGACGTCAGCCTCTGACAGTTATCGGACGATATCCTTCGGACGTCGGGGCCGGTCCGATATCCGCGTCAACCGTCGGATAAAAAGGGCTTGATCGGATGGTCGACGGGCCAAAGATCTGCGCGGATGATACGGCGTCGGGCGTGTATTAAAAATATTGTTTTCCTTGGGATTTGCGCCCGGCGGGGCCCTTAGAAATGTCAATGATTTTTCATGGTTTCCAATGTATTTCTTATTTAAATCACGCATAGCCCGAAACTTTGGGATAAGGTGGAAAACTATGGTTTTTCAATGACTTTTTGCAAAATAGCGCATGGCAATAATAACTTAGGCTAAGTGGGTTTTTGATATAATTTCGCATAAAAGCGCGAATGGGTCCCAAACTTAGGATAAGGCGGATAAAGTGGGTTTTTCCATATATTTTGCATTTTGAGTGGGTCTAAGGGTGAAAAAGGGTTTTTTCAAGGTTGCTTGGGCAAAGTGAAGGGTTGGCTAAATAAATGAGTTTCTGAGGGATGAAGAGAGGTTAGGCTTGGGTTCTCAGACTGACCAGATGTCAATTTGATTCCCTGGTAGTGAATCATATGGCTATAATGCCAAGGAGGAGATATTTATAGAATGTTTGGGGTTTATACACCATGGTGTTATAATAGTAGGGAAAGGGTAACATAGGGAGTTAGATAATAAAGTTAGAGGTTAATATGGAGGGAGAAGGTGAATGAGGAGTGATATTACTAAGTTTTCTTGAAAACAACTTAGTATTAGGGAGTAGATCAAAATGAAAAGAATTTTGCACAAGAAATGTGGCTCTTAAAGGAATCAAGAACCAACATAAAACCTTGATTTTCTTTCATAACCACCATTGGTGAAGGGATGTTAGTAATGAGTGATAAATCAGGAAAAAGGGAAGTTAAACATGCTCCATTGTGTTGTTTTCCTTGTATTTGATCAGCAAGACTTAGTTTGGAGGGAACACCACTTCTGCAACCCCATCTACTTACCCATCTATTTGCCTAGCATTTTTTGTTTCTTCTTGGAGGGTGCACTTGGACTTGCAGACCCTTAAGTGCCTTTTCTTTTCCATTGGCTTTTCTTTTGATTCCCTATCTAACACTACCCTTATTTCTTCCAAGGCCCCAGATTAAGCAGTTGGGAACCTTAGCTTCTCTGCCTGACTACTGATCTGCCAAGATTAAACAGTTTGGACAGACTTCTTTCTTTATTCTACAACAGAAAATTGAAACATGGCATGATCCAGGTTAGACTATTGGACCATCCATCAAAATTTAATAAACATGAAGGCATGTACACACCTTGCCTTTCCTTGGAAATATGTGATCTTTGTATCATCAAAGCAGAGCATATTTGGCATTTAAGTTTGCCAATCATGAAATATGAAACCTATTGGTATAGGTATCCAACAGGACGCTGCATTAGGGAGCCCAAATGTATCACAAACTGTGAGACTTCAATGAAGAATGATAGTCATGGCCAAATAGGCGTGCATACATATGGATATGGCTGATTTGGGGAACAAAGAGTGCATTTAGATAATGGGAAAATGAGGGGAAAAGTACAATAAGCGATCACCTTTATAGGACTAATCAACATGCGCACCCATAATTCATCAGTCATAGTAGATCCACCTCTTGAAGCTCGCATATTGCCGTAGGAAATAAGAATGTTGCGTGATGCTTTCTTTCCCATACTATTTCCCTCTTTTCCTTACCCATCGAGTGTTGAATGAAATCCTTTTCTTCTAGTACTAATCTTTCTTTAGTGGCTTGTGGATTATACTAGCCTCATAAGGTGTTGATAATTAATATTCTCTACCAAGTTGAGTGATGCTTTGTTTTTGGGAGGGTCCACTGTGAGAGAAACCTAGGCCTTATATGCTGAGAGTTTCTCAAAAAATTAATATCACCCCCATTCATACTTTTACTAATGAACCCTTTCTCTTATATCCTCTCTCTCTCTCTATTTGTTTTGCTTGCCCCTTTCCTAGGCTACATCACCACTAATGGGTCTCTCTAGGTCGTCTTCTCAGGTAGGGCTCGACTTGAGATGGCTTCTCCTTAGATGGAACCAATCACCATTCCTCTCCTTTTCCTACTAGGGACTTTGGTCTTGGTTGTCACATCCTATAGACTGCAACTATGGGATCACATATCCAACCATTGCTCCAATGCTTGCTTCCACTCATCTATTGCATTTCGCAGTTCAAAACTAGGATTGTCAGCTTTTTCTTCTTGTGCTACGGAGTTGTCAATTCTCACCTCTTTGATTTGTTATCTCAACTAGTGTTGCGACCTCTTACTTCTTGGCTTCAGTTTCATCCCTATTTTTATCCCCTCTTGCTTATTTGGTTTAGTTTTTTGATCCTGTATTTAGTAATTTTGATCTCTCTTTCATCCACTAGTTCATCCCTCTCTTTTCCACCTCTCCTTCCTTCTCCTTTTCTCACCTTCACTCACTTCTCACCCTCATTGAGATTTTCTATTGTCATTGCCTCCTTGTATTTGGAAAGACATTTACTTTTATGTTGTAGGCTATGTTACCACAATCTAGCAGGCCTTAAGGAGGAAAATCCCATGGGTCAAAGAGCTAAACTAAGTGATAAGAATGATAATGTCCCATTGTCACCACAACGAGTGTCCCCTGCTCTTTGTGGAATTTCACCAATGGGAGGAGTCTTGGTAGATAAGCAATCATCTTTTATTGATCTTCTAGGGTTTGAGGTACTAGGTGATGAGGTAGGACTTCTTAAGGGAAGCTTTATGTGATAATATGGGACTTCAAAAGCGTTTTTGGTCCCTATTAAAGACTTAGAAGAAAGTTGTATGAGATCTATGGTTTTGTGAATTATTGTGTTTAAAGGTATTCCTGAGATCAAGGCAAGGAAAGGAAAGGGATTATTATGATTTATTCCAATGAATACTGAGATCATACAACCCTCGAAGAAGTCCCCAAGTCAAGGAAATTCAAAATAGGGTTTCCGTTCTAGGGCACACGTCTAGTGTGCTTTTTACTTTTTCATCATAATGCTTTTTATTTTGGGTGCATAACATGAGGATTAGACCTAGTTCTTATGATTTAGTATTCGATTTTACCCGTTGAGATGAGATAATGTATTGCTCATTAGGGTTGGGACATAAAAAATTTCCTTTTAATGAAATGGAGTATCAAGTGCTCAGGAACCGGGTTATGACCAATGAGGAGGGTAGAGCTCATGTTAATATTTTTCTGATGCGTTAAATTCTATCCTGATCTTCTTTTACATTTTGATTTTCTTCTTTTTCTTTCATTTTGACCATAATATTCTTTTCCATTCTTTTAGTTTCATTAACCTCAAGGAGAACATTTCTCCTACTCAAGGAGTGTGGACAAGAGAGTGCTAAATCCCAATAAACCAATGACAAGTTAGACCTGAAAAATGGAGGTGGTATAAGGGGCTTGTAATGTGGTATGGAAAGTGGGAAGTATGATGTAGGGAAAGATGAACATGGTATTTCAATCTGTATTTCCCAAGTGCCCCTCCTACAACCCTAAGGCCTTAAGGGAGGTCCCACTAGATTGGGGCTAAAGATTAACTCCCCTAGTAAGGTGAGAAAACAAATTTATAGTCAAGATCGATCAATCTTCTAAATCACCCATTTATCGATACTAAATGCACAAAATAAACAAGTATAAGCACTCGATTGCAAAATGATCAATGTACATTTTGAATAGAAGCTCACTTTCATCCAAGAGGAAATGCTGGATGGGGAGAGGTATGTGGTTGATGCAAATGGAGAAGGCATATAATCATCAAGAAATGTATATAAAAGGTTGATGGCTAGCTGGTTGTCCAAATGGCTATCAAATGCAAGAGAAAAGTTTTCTTCTATGGGGTTACACATTTTGGTGGGTAACGGGCACATCATCAAAAATTCCAATGCCCAAAATTTCAAGCTCAACATTTCAGCATATGGAGGATTATCAATAGGTGCAATATCACGTGGAAGTTGCTCAAGGCCCAATGATCATCTTTGTTGGGGCAACAAGGCTAGGTTGTTTTGATTTTCCTCTCTTTCATATCTAGCACTTAGGTTAGTTATCTCATCAAAGGAATTTTATGACATAACCCCGTGTTAGTTTGGTTTCATTTTTAATTGGTTGTTATCCTCCTGTTGTGTATTGTAATTAATCTATGGCACTAGGCATTTAATGAAGGGTAAAATCCTAATGGACCTATTAGCATTCCCCTTTCTCATTCACTTCCTCTTAGTTTTTCTTAATTTTCTCTAAAATTGAGTTGTAACACCTCTCTCCTTCCGTGTGGTAGCATATTGCCTCACTTTAATCTATGGCACTAGGCTTTTAATGAAGGGTAAAATCCTAATGGACCTATTAGCATTCCCCTTTCTCATTCACTTCCTCTTAGTTTTTCTTAATTTTCTCTAAAATTGAGTTGTAACACCTCTCTCCTTCCGTGTGGTAGCATATTGCCTCACTTTAACAATCCTGCCACATTTTGCTAATTTTACTAATGAGTTGTCATTAACTCTTCTATATCTCAGGGGAAGTCTCTCTAACTCTTTTTGGTGGTAGGGGATTTTAAATTTACTAAACCCCTAACCTAGAGACCTATTACCATTCATATTAGCAGGCTTATAAAGGCTTGGCCAAGATTCCAAATAGTAAGCACGCATCAGATGCCCCTAATGTAACCTAAGCACACTTTCATCTCACTTTTGGCAAACTCCCAAAATTCCATAGGGGGTATTCCAAACTACACATGCATCACCAAAAGTATTAGGATGACCAGAGCCTACAAACAGTGAAACGATGAAGGTTAGGATTTAAAGAGAAAAAAATGAGTTGATATGATGTATGATATATTACTGTAGAAAACACAAACCAATGAAGAAAACACTAAATTTATGAATGAAGTAACCTTGACAAAAGAGCCACGATTGATTATGAAGGCCCTCAACAATGTTGGGATTTAAACCATGAAATGATGATTTACCTTGCATTTACACACCTGCAAACATGAAGTTTTGCATAAACCAACAAAGAAAAGCCAACTCTAGGGCCTCTCATAAGCCCAAAAATGCTATAGAAACTTATAAATATGAATTTGAGATGATATTATAATGAAATATAATGAAAATAAACATACTAGCACTTCAAAGTATTGATTATTCAAAAAATTATTCAAATCTGGAAATTGTTACTCAATTTTGGTGCACCGATTCCCGGGGGTTGAAAAATGAAAGTGTCCCAATTAGTTTGAAAAATGTTGCAATTGTTAGGACAACTAAAAACACTTCCAAAAGTGAGTGATATTCAATTAGAAAACTTTAGAAATGTTGCTGGGGATTAAAAGGGTTAGAATCAACTTTTCGTGTATCTCAAGGCAAGGGATTATACCAATACTTGAGCTATAATCACTGAAGATAAAATCAGATTTTGAAAATCTCCTTGAAAACCCTTCCACATTTTTTAGATCAACATTAAATGAAAGAAAAGAGAGGGGGCACTATCTTTCTTAGATATTCAATATGGCACACCATTCTAAAAAAAGAATCTAGAATCAAAATGTAATCAGCCAAATCTTATTTAGACATAAAGGTAATAAAATGCTCTGGATCAATTTTTATCTTTGATTCTTATATTTTTCTCTAATATATTTTTTTATGTATTGTTTTCTATTCTTAAGGCTTTTTAAATAATAAAAATTTAGGGAAATTGCAGAATTTAGTAAAAAGAGATGAGGAGTGTGCCTTATTTCCACTAAGGCTATGGGGTCAAATTGATGCTCGTCTTAAGTTGGTTAGTCCATGCTTCTAGTTTATGGCTAGAGGAGGAACACTAGTGTTGATTTGGGGTAGCATCGGATGTGCTCTAGCCACAAAAATTGGTGGAGAGGCTGAAGCACATGAGATCTCCAATACCGAGAAATGGTTTGGGCAGAATCTAACTAGTTTGGGAGATATGAAAATAATTAATATTTTTAATGGAGTTTCTAAGTCTAAACTTAGGGAAAATAAAATATTAATGTGAATTAATATAAAACTGAGCTAGAATGGTCCAAAAGTCATGGATCAAGCTAGATCTAATCTTAGCCATTGATTAGGGACTTAATCTCGGCTGTTGAAATATCAACGAGAAAAGTATAAGAGGAGGCTTGAGGGTCACTTAGAGAACACACCGAGTTGATAAAGAATTTGATTTTCTGGGGCAGGGCTTGCTGAGGAAATCGAAGGAGTGATCAGAGTTGCAGCGAAGGGGTAGTGAATGTAGTAGCATAGAGGCAGAGATAGTACCAGGAGCATCAACACAGAAGTCGGGAGAGGGTTGACGCAAAGCTAGCTAGAGGCCATTAGAGGCCACGCAAAAGCAGCCAGAGGTAGCCAAGAGCTGCGCAGAGCCTGAGGAGGGCTAGCGTGGGAGACACAGAGGCCCCAGAGGCTAACGCCGAACCTCGAGAGGCTGACGCTGGGCTAACCGCTGGGCCAGAGAGGCTAACATAGACCCTAGAGGCTGACGTTGGGAGATTTCGTGGGGCTGATATCTATCTCCGATTGAGAAGTACTACTGCTGAGGGCATTCTCTAGTGGGTGAGCCATTTTTGGCACCCAGATTGTATTCTGAAACTACTTAATAATAAAACCCTCTGATGGCTGCAACGGTTTTCCCGCATTGGGTTTTTTTCGGGGACATTAGTCCAAAAATAACGGTGTCACTTGTGTGCTTGTTTATCCTTCAGTTGATGATCTGTATGTGTTGAGACTATACTTGTATTTATTTTAAGTATTTACATGGTAAATAACTTGTTAATAAACAGAACAAGTAGGAAGAAATAAATCAGAAAGTACAGGAAGGATTTCTAACAGTTAGACTTAGAAATTCCAACATGGTATCAGAGCGTGGTTGCAGATCCCAGGATAATTGAGGGCATCAGCTGAGCAGAGTAGCAACAGCAGAAACAACTGTCCCGAGTGAGACAAGTTGTGCCTAGAGGAGAAGCAGTAAGGAAGGGGTGACACAGTGCCTGCATCATCAGTTCGAGTCGGGAAGAGGACAGTGCAGTGGCAGAGAGGAGCAGACCTGACCTATGCAGTGCCTGGTCATCTTTCTCATTGAGGAAGGATTGACTCCCGTGGCCAGGAGGTGCGAATTTTGTCGGTGCTGGGATTGTGCAGAGCCTAGAGGCTCTAACCTTGAGTTTGTTGGGGCATAGGAGGTTGTGGGTAAGTTGCGGAGTGAAGTTGGTGGGGTACTGTTGACATTCTAGAAAGTGAGTAGTATTCTACGATTTTGGGCCTTCACAAAAAAGAGAATAAACTGACGTAGATGCCATGGGTACGATAATAAATTATGGTTTTATTACGTAAAAAAAAAGAGGAGAAAGAAAAGAATTGCAAATTCCTTTCCCAAAGATTTGATATAAATACTCCTCTTCCCTCATACCGCTCTTCTATTCCCATGAAGGGGCCGAATGACATGAAATTCTCATGTTCGTTCTGAATTAAGACATTGAATAATCAATGTCGACTATAACCCCTAGCCTTCCAAGCTAACGATGCGGGTCGATTCCCTACCCGCTAACAGATATCTACCTATTCTATATCTATCTAGATAGATATTAACGGTAAGATTAAAGTGATTAAGATAAACGTAATTTCACGATTCACTCGAAATCAATTAATGCGAAATAGATTTGAGAACAGTACCTAACAAGGCAAGACCAAGGAGGAGGAAGTCGCTGTCGAGGATTTCTAGCCAAGAAATCCGGATCAGTGGTGCAGCTGCACTAACGATCAGACTGGGGGCATTTCGACATTGGCAGAGGGGTTTCTAGGAGGGAAATCGAGGCTCAGAGGGAGTCACACCAAGAACTTCCAAGAGGGAAGTAGAGAGACTCGGAAGAGTCAAAAGAGGAGTAGCGAAATGGTAGTGAATGGGGTAAGATATCAGGACAGATTGGACAAAGCCTTAAACTTCGTAGTTTAGAAGGCCAGGATATTGTCTGTTCTAGACAGAAATAGTCTCAAGCACTTCGCCTTGAACATGGTAGTGATCCTAGTTGAACCAGCTGAGAACGAACAATACCAGGAGGCAATGGTGAGGGCCAAGAGCATCATCCTTGACGGGGTCAAGGACCATGTAGTACCACATATTGCCGAAAAGGACACGGCAAATGCGATGTGGGAGGCCCTGACGAAACTGTATCAGCATAATTTTGTGCAGAGGAAGATGCTACTAGAAAATCCGCTGTGGTCATACCAGATGCAGAAGGGAGAATAGACAGACACCTTCCTCGGACGATTGAAGGAGATTCGGGATCAACTAACTTCCATAGAGGCCATGCCGGATGAGGAGATGATGGTGAGGACCGCATTGAACGCAGTCTCAGAGGATTGGGAGGTATTTGTCCAGAGCATACTGGGAAGGTCGAGCCTTCCAGAATGGGAGGAACTGTGGCCGACTCTTCGTCAAGAAGAGATCAAAAGGTTAACCAAGGCAAGAAGAAGCGGCAAGGGGGTCAGAATCAAGAAAGAGGAAGAGGAGGATGTTACCCTAGCATTTGAGGGAAAGCAGGAGAAACAGAAGAAGAATGACCTCTCCTAGGTCAAATGCTTCCACTGTGGGGAACTGGGTCACTATGTGAGCTAGTGTCCGAGTAAGAAGAGCAAGGGAGAGGCTTCTGAGACCAAGGCTGCGCTAG
This sequence comes from Pinus taeda, assembly GCA_000404065.3. NCBI lineage: Eukaryota > Viridiplantae > Streptophyta > Pinopsida > Pinales > Pinaceae > Pinus > Pinus taeda. The sequence continues at coordinate 6,033 of APFE031535415.1, read as the reverse complement.
CAAGGGCAGAGAAAAAAGTGGAGACAGATGATGACTGTGCCATGTGTGCTCATGCACCTCAAGAGAAGGGTGGGGACACATCGAGCTGTAGTTAGATGGACTACAGGCGATGAGGGGCAAGTTCCTCGAGGTACCTAACCTCTTGGATTATACCTTGCTATGGGACCCCCAAAGAGGAGTATTAAGACTGGCAGATGTCGGTAGAGACGGATGCGGATGGAGCAACAGAGGGAGCTACATTACAAGAGTCTGAAGATAGCGTGAAGCGGTAGTGTGAGATGCACAGAGTTGTTGCAGCAATGCAGAGGTCAGGGAGGGAGCACTTGTCAGTGACCGAGGGAGATTCAACATTGGGAGTGTTTCTAGCCTGACGGAGATGTTAGGTTTGGGAAATCAGCTACTTACTTCTCAGTAATTAAGTTGCAGTGCAGCTGTTAGCAGTGGCAGTGCTATGGGCAATACGATGCAACATGATGAGAGGGGTTGCAGTGCAGATACAACAGTGGCAGTGGTAGGGCCATGGGCAGTAGCATGGATGTAGAGGGAGCTGCCATACATATGCAACAGTGGTAGTGGCAGGGCCATGGGTAGCAGTACATGATGCCGCAGTGTAGAGGATGTTGGGCAGCAGGCCTAGCATCAACACAGGGACCGATGCCAGATGATCAGGGTGATGCTCAGTGAGGAGTATTACTAGAGCACAATCCTCGCTAAGAGGGAGTGTTGATTTGGGGTAGCATCGGATGTGTTCTAGCCACGAGAATTGGTGGAGAGGCTAAAGCGCATGAGATCTCCAATACCTAGAAATGGTTTGGGCAGAATCTAACTAGTTTGGGAGATATTAAAATAATTAATATTTTTAATCGAGTCCCTAAGTCCAAACTTAGGGAAAGTAAAATATTAATGTGAATTAATATAAAACTGAGTTAGAATGCTCCAAAAGTCATGGATCAAGCCAGATCTAATCTTAGTCATTGATTAGGGACTTAATCTCGACCATTGAAATGTCAATGAGAAAAGTATAAGAGGAGGCTTGAAGGTTCACTTGGAGAACACACTGAGTTGATCAAGAATTCGATTTTCGAGGGTAGGGCTTGCTGAGGAAATTGAAGGACTGATCAGAGTTGCAGCTGAGGGGCAGTGAATGCAGTAGCAGAGAGGCAAAAATAGTACCGGGAGCATCAGCGAGAATCCAGGAGAGGGTTGACGCAGAGCCAGCTAGAGGCCACCAAAGGCCATGTAGAAGTAGCTAGAGGCCACGCAGAGGCAGCCAGGAGCTGCGCAGAGCCTGAGAAGGGCCAGCGGTGGAGACACAGAGGCTCCAGAGGCCGATGCAGAGCCCTGAGAGGCTGATGCTGGGCTAGATAGGCTGATGCTGGGCTGACGTTGGGTCAGAGAGGCTGACGCAGACTCTACAGGTTGACGCTGGGAGATTTCATGGGCCAGATTGGGGATGATATCTATCTCCGACTGAGAGGTACTACTGCCGAGGGCATTCTTTGTTGGGTGAGCCATTTCTGGCACCCAGATTGTATTCTGAAACTGCTTAATAATAAAACCCCCTGATAGTTGCACCGGTTTTCCCGCATTGGATTTTTTCGGGCACATTAGTCCAAAAATAACAATGTCACTTGTGTGCTTATTTTCCTTTAGTTGATGATTTGTATGTGTTGAGACTGTACTTGTATTTATTTTCAGTATTTACATGGTAAATATCTTGTTAATTAACAGAACAAGTAGGGAGAAATAAATCAGAAAATACAGGAAGGATTTCTAACAGTTAGACTTAGAAATTCCAACAACTAGAAGTTAAATCACCTCAAGGCTAATCAAGATTTTTTCTTGAAATCAAGCCCTACTAGAAAGGATCCTACTTAGGGGAAAGCCGTCAACCATTAGCTATGCTATGATGCAAAATAATTTGAAACCCTTCGTGGGGAGCACTAGGGCATGGCCCAACAAAGAGAGACAAACTCCACCTTACACCAACAAGAGAGATGTGCGAATAAAACCCTAGACATCCCTTTACAAGTGACAAAGTTGCTCTTCAAATTGATCAATCTAGTTAGCCTGTGTAGTATTCTCTAGTTATTTGCAAATTTCCTTGGGAATATTTGAAATCAACCAAGAAAGATAAACTTCAAGATGAACACTAGAGATTTCATGAAAATATTTCACATTATGGAAAAATGATCTCAACAATTCACAATGATTTGCAAAGGAGAGAGAGGTCTATATGTATAGATGAGGCTCTCAACACATTTCCTCCTTTTGGTTCAAAAGATAAGTGACTTTTCATACACAATATGGTTGGAGACTAAGTAAAATTACAATATTTGTCATCACATTACATAAATCCTTCAAATGAGGTGAGATGTCCCACCAATTAGAGGATGAATTTGACAAAAGGAGGATGGAATTGACCTAATACAATGTTCCATCAAAGAATGGCTTGACTTGTTTGAAAAAGTATCTTGAGTGCTTAGGAATTTAAACTTTCCACTTTTCTTGCACAACGTTACTTGAACAAGGGCTTGGACATTTCCAACGGCTAGTATCATGTGGACAACTTGTTGAATTTTCCATAACACTTAAGAATCAGGTTTGAGTTTAATATCACGATCACAAACACACTCAAATGCCACAACAAAAGCACTTTGCATAATGGAATAACAAATAACAATGAATCAACTTGTACATAAGATAATTTTTCAGACCACAACTTGTTATATACAAACTTTAATACAACAATCTTAGGGCTCCCATACAATGGATCATGGCCCTTACATAGAACACTAGTAAAAGACACAACAACTAGGGCTTGGTGTCACCAACTATGACGCCAATATTTCCTTGAAAAATGTACGCTTGACCTGCTTGATCATAACAATCCTTTCAATCCACGTAACTTGAACACATCTAGTAGGTACTTTGCCTCCTCTTTTGCTGATCCCTGCAACTTCTACAACATCAAAATGCTTGCATTTCCAGCCGTCAATTTGCTACTATCAACTACTCATGGCTTCTCCAAGATGACTGAACATTGGCTCCATGATCTTCCCACTAACAACGTCCTCTACCATTCCAAAGGATCAAGTTCTTAGGGTCTTTACAATATGCCCTATTATGAATGAGTTTTCCCTCCTGCAATCCACTGAACTAGGGCTCACATATATTCCTCCTAACAATTCATTAGCTCCTCCAATGAACACTGTAAATGAGGTCTTCTAGGGCTCCATCAAACTGCCCTCTTAATAGTACCAAACTTGCACCTTTATCACTATACTAGGGCTCCACAAAACAAACCTCTTAACTGTCACTCTTCTGCTTCTTGTTGATAGCACTAACTAGAGCATCTCAAATTTGTGTTCCTAAGGCCTCTAGCACAATCTTATCCAACCACTCCAGAGCAACTCTCCCTTCCAATGAATCTGCTCCATGTTAACCCTATTTTCCTTCATTGTATTAGCCCTATACTATGCGCATAAACTTGCACTTCTGTACAACTACCTGAGGTTCGATGTGATCCACTGCAGGAGAGACATATGCATAGTATCTTTGCGCAATACATCGAGAATTTGCGGCCCAAATCATAGTCCATATGTCTCCTTCTTAGGGTCTCTTTCCTCTCTCCCATTGAAAAAAAATCAGAGTGAAACTTATCATACTTCTGAGCAAACCCTTAAGGGCAGCTTACCATAGAGAGAGGACTAACTAGGGCACAAAGACTATTCTTCAAAACCTTGAATAACCCTTCCATCAACTAACAACAACTTATCTCGACACAAGTCAATCTCTTTTACAGCTCTACTACAAACCTAAACATCTCAGCCTCTCTGTATCACTTTAGTTACTTCATATAGACTCGTGGCATCCTTGAAAACGACCAAACATACCTCTATTCTCCTACAGTGGTACCTGGGATAGGTCGACTCTTTCATGCAATAACACCCCCATTCATACTTGTACTCATGAACCCTTTCTCCTTTATACTTCTTTAATTCTTAATCAACTTGGGGAAGTCCTCCTATATCCTCTCTTTTTGTTTCATTTATTTCCCCTATCCTAGGTTACATCACCTCTAATGGGCCTCTTTAGGTCGTCTTCTCAGGTAGGGCCTGACCTGAGATGGCTTCTCCTTAGATGGGACCATTCACCATGCCTCTCCATTTCCTATTAGGGACTTTGGTCTTGGTGGTCGCATCCTGTAGACTGCAGCTATGGGATCGCATCTCCAACCATTGCTCCAATGGTTACTTCCACTCGTTTATTGCATTCCCTAGTTCAACACTAGCATTGCCAACTTTTTCTTCTTTCCTTCACTATTTGTGCTCCAGAGTTGTCAATTCTCACCTCTTTCATTTGTTATCTCAACTAGTGTTGCGACCTCTTACTTCTTGGCTTCAGTTGTTCATCTTTATTGTCTTCCACTCTTGTGTATTTGGTTCAATTTTTTGGTCTTTGCTTCAGTAACTTTGATCTCTCTTTCCTTCACTCATTCATCCCTACTTTTGCCGCCTCTCCTTCCTTCTCCTCTTCTCACCTTCACTCGCTTCTCAGACTTCATTAATATTTTCAATTGTTATCGCCTCCTTGTATGTGGCAAGCCATTTACTTTAATGTTGTAGGTTGTGTTACCACACAATCTAGCAAGCCCTAAGTACGTAAAGCCTAAGGGTCAAAGAGCTAGACTAAGAGATAACAATGGGACAATGTCCCATTGTCACCACAAGAAGTATCCCCTGCTCTTTATAGACTTTCAGTGATGGGAGGATTCCTGGTAGATAAACAATCAACTTTAATTGATGTTCTAGGGTTTGAGTTACTATGTGATGAGGTAGGACTTCTTAAGGGAATCTTTATATAATGGTATGGGACTTTAAAACAGTTTTTGTTCCCTATTAAGGACCTAGACGAAACTTGCATGAGATCTAGGCTTTTGTGAATTATCGTGGTTAAAGGTACTCCCAACGTCAAGGCAAGGAGAAGAAAGGGCTTCTTATGATTTTTTCCAATGAACACAAAGCTCATACAACCCTCGAAGAAGCCCCCAAGTCAAGGAAATACAAACTAGGGTTTCCCTTCTAAGGCACACCCGGGGAAAGAGTTTTTATGGATGAAAACACAGGGGATGCTTGTTAAACATTGAGGACTTGCACTAAGACCCTAAGCTTGAGTCTATGATCTCGGAATCCACCCTTCCACTCTAGAGAATTTCGCTCGATGCCCTAAGCTAGCCATCCAAGAAGAGGGGACCAAGGCTTCGGGAGAAGAAAATATGGAGAAAGAAGGATTTGATCACGAAATGGTTTGGACTAGTGCCTTCTCCTTTGGGCTTATCTAGTCCTAGATGCTTCATATTTTCCATAATTGTCTTTAAGGACATCAAGAATTGATGCCCTAGATATCAAACCTCAGCAATTACCCACTCCAAATTTATGGAGTTTTATGGAGGAAAAACAAAATTTCATCGACTAGGAACATTCATCAAATGTCATTCTATGTAATATCCCGTTTCACAGATATTCCCCAAAAACCCGAGTAAACTCCAACCAAATACACACAGATGATATAATAATCGGGAAGCTCAAAATGATAAAAATAACGGTGGTGCAACATATAATAATGTAAACATGAAATATAAGTAGATACTCGAGAAATGCAGAGAGGAATGCTAAGCCATTTTATTATACTAAGTAATGGAATGAGTACAGGAGGTGATCAAAAAGATGGCACCTCAACTTGCACCAGGCAAGTGAAGAAATACACTCAGAATAGCAAAGGAATGACCTCTCTCTGAACTGCGTGGATGCTGCTACTTCTGGAAATCAAATGAGGATTTGGGGCTGTTCCCCTCCTCAGAAAATGTTGAAACTCTGGAATCAGCGTCTACTCAGGAAACCCAGAAAAACCCAGAAAGGTTTTCTGAAATGGCCGACCCCCGAAAATCGCCCCCTTGGGGAATCACCTAAGTTGCACGAAATGGGGAAACGGAAACGAGTTTCCGAAATGGGAAGCGATACGAAATGCGAC
>APFE031535413.1:0-29043 GCA_000404065.3 Pinus taeda | reverse complement strand
GTGGAATGGTGTGAACTTTATAGTCATTTTTCACATAAATTCACGGGGGGTGCAGTGGTGTACTTAGAATATTCATCCGAGCAATGAATTTTTTGGCACTCTTCAAGAATGAATCTTTGGGGGAATCTTCAAGATTCCCAAGGGTCCAAAATTTGATGGTGTCAAAAATGGGCAAAGTTTATAATCATTTGACACAATTTCGTGGCATGAATTTAACGGTGCAGTCCATTTCATCAACTAAGTTTTTCATTTTCTGGCCATCCCTAAGAGTGGAGGTATATGATGTAGTTATGTCATGCTTTCTTCTAATTTACTGATATGATATTTTTGTTGTTGAGATCCCTAATTACCATTATGTTGAGGGATACTTGTATACCACATCATGTGAGATTTTATTAGCTTTTCATGTTGAAGGAGGGCCCATTTGAGTGAGAGTTCCTATAGGAGGACATATCATGGAAAGACATGCCACTCTTGTTGAGGGAATTCACCCATATGAGTGAGAGTTCCCAAGAATGGCTCGTGGAGATGCATGCCACTCTATTTTAGGGTATTCATCCTTGTAATTCCAAATAATGTACCATGTACATCATCATCATTTGTAGCATTTAATGAAGCACCCTCCCCACTCTTGACACCAGGACTCAGAGATGTAACCCACACTGGGTGAACTCCGTTATCAATGTGTTTGTGTCCTATGATTTGTTGGTTGTCATTATGTTTCACCTTATTTAAAGCATGCACATGTGGTTGTTTTATACTCTTTCATATGAAATTCTGCTAACATCATAGAAGTAAAAGATCTTGGTTAATTCTGGTAGCTGAACAAATCTAGATTAGTACAGAAAAACTTATTTCTTTCAAAAGAGAAGATTGTAGAAGGCAAGAATGGAGCGAGGAGAGAAATTATGCCTTACCCTTGGGATGAGGTAGCCTACCATATCCTTAAATACATATCCTATGAAGGAAGATTAAGTGTAGTTTATGCCTACCACTTGAACTTGCTCCAAGAGTTGAGATTCAAGGCAAACTTACCCCTTTCCCAAAGACTTAATGTCTCTCATTTCCTTCTATAGTCAATCATGGAGATGATTCAAAAGGTAAGGGAAGGAAAACATTAGAATTTAGCTCACCATGGCCTCATCAAATTGATAGTGGTAGATGCTTTGAACCATTTGAGAATCCCTGTCCTATGGAACAAATTTGTAGACATGGATAGGGAGACTTTCGTAGAAACACAAGCCCTCACACTAGGAGAATTTGTAGCCTCTAGTGTTGGAGGTAGAGAGGGGAAAATAGAGGAAGAAGAAGGAGAAAAGGCAGAAGAGGAAGAGGAAGCAATAACAAAAGAAGAGGAAACAATGATAGAAGAGAAATAGGTAGTAAATATAGAGGAAGGAGAAGTAGAGATAAAAGGAGAAGAGGAGGAGAAGAAAGGAGAAGAAATAAAGAGCCCTAAGAAGACTTCTCCACCCCAAGGAACAAAAGGCACTAAACATGAAGTAGCTGCAACCTTAGCTACATTGGGCACTCTTGTCAAGCCCAAGAGGAAGCAATCATGACCAAGTCAAATATATTTTAGAACTAGGGAGAGCACTAGAATTAGATAAGGAAAGCCAAAAACTCCTACACGGGTTCCTAGAAGTATTGATGAGTCACCAAGAAAAAAGGAAGAAATAGGACCTAGTGAGGGAAAAATTGAGGAGGTCACTCCTCCTATAACCAAAAAAAAGTCATCCATACACTTGTAAGTAGGCCTACCACTAGTTGTCACCTTAAAGAAGCCAAGGACACAATCTTCCTTTGAGGAAGAGGAAAAAGAGAAGCTACAAGAGATACATGATATGTTATAGGAGGGGCAAAATTTTCTACAGGAGGGGTAAAATTTTCTAAAAGAAGAAGAGGGAAAGCTACAAGATCCCAAGAAAGATTCACAAGAGGTAGCCACCACCACAAAAATTGTTGGAAAATACTTGCAAGATATCTAAGAACATAGCCCACAAGCTTGAGCTCCTAATACAAATTCATTGAAGGAGGAAGGATTATCCCTGAAACATTTGCAGTCCCACTCCTTTATGAGATATAGATAGAAAGAGATAGAACCCATAGGTGGATGCAAATTTCTAAATCTAAGAAGGTAGAGGATGTAGGCCTCATGGAAGAAAATGTCATTGAAATGAGCAAAGAATTAAGTGAGATGAGAATGAGAGAGTTTATAATGAAGGAGAAGTTACAGGTAGAAAACATAAGGTTGAGAGAGAGGTTGCAGGAAAAAGAAACACAACTGGCCACCATGGAAAGTCTCTCCATGGAAGCATTGCAATGCAGAGAACCATCAAAGTCTTATGCCCTCTTTCTCAAAGAGCAATGGCTGCAATTCCAAATCAAAACCTTGGAACAAAATGGATCTATGCCCTTTCAGGATTACAAATAGTTCATTGAATTTTGTAGCCAAGCTAACATGGAAGACAAAGAAAAATTAGCCGAATTTTACATGCACAACCTTGCTTTGAGAAATATGAATTTTTGGGATCCCAATGAAAGATTGGGATATATGCAGCTAATGGTATTATCATCTTGGATGACTCATGAGGAGACAAGAGTTGAAGAAGTGAAAAGGGTAATGAAAAAGGAAGAAAAGGAACCATTGTAAATCAAGGCAGATCCAGTGAGCCCAAGGGATGTCGTTAGAAATCATGGTCTCACCTACAATGATCCTACTTTAGCACCTAAATACCTTGCTACTTAGGAGCAAGCCATTCTACACTTTGAAGACACATTCAAGTTGTTGGGAATAGAAAGTCTGCAAGCTTGCTAGAGGAGCTATCATGCCTTATCTTATAGTCTATAGATCATAGAATATAACTCTCTTGAAAGGCTAAGGAATTCCTTGGAGAGAAAACCATTATATAAGAGTATCATGCAGAGGATGAAAATCAGGTGGATAAGACTCAATCTCAGTCCACCCTTGCTGCTAGGCTTACAAGAAGGAAGAGATGAAGCTAGAGAGCATAAGGAATGGACAAAAATAGAGAAGAATGCAGGTTTTTACCCCTAAGAGGGAAAACCATCTGAAGATATTTGGGATGTCGGGGAGGCCACAAGGGCCATGAGAGAGCTACACATGGATGACCGAGTTTCTCAGAGTATGAGAAACACCTTCAGTAGGGAGTGGTGACAAGTCCCATCAATAGGTACATTTTGAATATTAATATGCCACATTCCAACCTTAAAATTATCCCTCTCTTGCATTAATTCACATTTTTCATTATATTATGCTTAGTAAGAGGAGTAAAAGGTATTTTCCATAGTATGTGGCCTAATGTGGTTTAATTGCAAGAAAATGAAACAATTTTTAGGATATTACTATTCATGGGCCTAATATAGACAACTATGAGAGAATATAGGGGTTTTGTCTACCTGCTTAACTCCCTAAACTTGGCTTGGGTTCAACATATCCTCTCTCACTAGTTTGAGTACATTGGCATATGAGTGACTCCTAGTCCAAGTGGAGATCAAGAAGGACACGATCCACCATTTTTGAGGTCAAGGAGGGAAGCATTCCTTCTTTCAAATGATCTGCTTCAACTACCCCTTTGTATAAATAAACTAGAGCAAGAGCTCATTAGGATTAAACTTTTTGTTCAACTAGGTGTAGCTATTGAGATCCAAGATTGACATTGTTATTTTGAATTTTTATGTGATGTATTAGACATGCACTTTTTGATAATAAGAAGTCTAATTTTAAGGTACATCTAAGTTAGTTTTAGAGGGATGAGACACTTGGGTTTAGGCCCAACCAAAAGGCTTTGGACCCTCTTCTTGTACTTATGTTTCCTCTTGATTCCAAGAAGTTCATAGTTTCTTGCATTTCAGTAGAAATTAACCTATAAAATCCCGTGGTTGCTGCCTCTACATCACCTCTCTTATGGAAGAATGAGTGGAATGATTCACAACCACAACCCAAAAAGGTTGTGTTTATGATTTCTTGAAATATATTAGTGTTATTTGTCATGTTTTACATTTGATTTATGTAGTTTAGAATTTGGTTTAGTGATTGTATTAGTGGTATTGCATGAATTAGTTGTCATTTAAATTCAACTCATCTTTTCCATCACAAGTTATTTCATTTTGTAAATGATAAATTCATGCATGCATGTGATTGATTGCATGGATTATTTATATATAGGGAAGGGCACCTTCGCCACTTCCATCTTGAGATCTTTCATCTTCTCCTTCCACCACCAAAATATGTCCCAAAAAACCCTGTTTTACAAGCTATTCTACCTAGGTCACCAAGAGCACACATCCTAGTGAAAGATAGGCCTCTGAGAGGTCCTAAGCTTGGATAGGGCATCAAAACAACCTCCTTTCATTTGCTTCAATTAATATCCACCTCTCCATATGATCAAGACAACGTTTTCACCTTCAAAAACCACTCAGATGCTCTTTTGTATCATTATAGGCCGGTTTGTAGCATTATAGGCATGCCTGTAGCATTCACCTGTAGAAAAGATATAGGGGCCTTTTTCTTCATCAATTTCGACCCCCACTACAACTTTGACTTATCTTAGATGCATAATGACCCCTAGCTATTATTACATGAACATGGAAAGCTCATAGGCCACTCCAAATTTTTCTTTTTTTCACTGCAAAAACATAGTAGAGTTAGTTTATTTATCATGAAAATAGGTTATTGATTTATGAGCAAAGATGAACTAGGTAGATGGTACCTGCAATTCTGATTGGTAGTTTGATGAATTATGCAAGATAAATTAGTTTCCTTTCTGCAAGTAGATCAAGTAATTTGATGAATTCTGGAAGATAACATAGCTTCATTTTTGCAAGTAGGTTAGCCTTTGTCTTTTCATGAATTAAGTAGTTAGAGTTTTACAAGTTGAGTCAATTCCATTTCTATTTTCATAGATAGAAGCAATTTCCAATTGTCCTTTTATAAAGGTTTCATTCTAATTCAATAGGAGGAAGGGTCTTTAAGCACTTTTTGATCTAATTTCATTACTGAGGGTGGCATGAGTGGAATCCTATATGTTGTGGATATAGCACTGTTACCTCGAAGTTTGTATGAACCCCAAGTTGATAATTTGAGTTGAGGAGCCCTTTGGAGTTGCAACATTCTTGGTGTAATATCAGGGCTCACTAGTCATTTGATGTCAAACCTGTAATGAAAATTTATACTTGCATTATTCTCCTTTCTATTTTCAAACTCTCTGTTATGATACCAACTCAAGAAAAGATAGAAAATATAGATCAACACCTTAGCATTCAGCCTCTTCGAGGGGGCAACCTCCTTTACATTACATAAATGAACAATTCTTGGATGATACAAATGACAAAACCTCCTTTCTATATATAGGAGTCTAAGGAGTCACAATATAACCCAGCCGACCTAATCATAATAATATAAAGCCACAAAAATAACAATAGAGGGATTCTATGGGGCACAGTAATAACAATATGGGGGCAATAGGGGCACAACAATATTAATAAGGGGTACAACTACCATAGTAATGGGGTAATCACTAGTATTATAGGACCCAACATGCCCCTCTCCTTCAAAAAAAGTGTTGTCCTCAACGCTTGAGTAGTTCTGGATACTTCTGTATAAAATTTTTCATCCTCCCATGTGGAATCTTTAGTGGATAAGTTCTTCCACTTGATAAGATACTCTTTAATTGATAGGTTTCGTAGTTGTCGAGTTCCTGTTTTTGTGACTGCTTCCGATTGCAATATAATTTTTCCTTCCTCATCAAGTTCTCGCAATATTGTTTGAACTGGGAGCTTGTTGCCTATAACCTTCTTTAAACATGAAACATGGAAAACTAGGTGCAATTAAGAAGCTGTAGGAAGCTCTAATTTGTATGCCATAGTACCAATATTTTGCAACACTTTGTATGGACAATAATACTTTAGTGATAATTTATTATCATTCTTAGCTTGCTTGAGGTATATTTTCTTATATGGTTGTAGTCATCGGAATACCCAATCACCTACATCAAAACTTCATTCGCTGCGATGTTGATCTCCCTGTTGTTTCATTCTATTATGTGCCAACATGAGGTTATCCTTTAAGAGTTGTAGGACTTGTTGTTGATGTTCGATGCGATGTTCCACTGCTTGAACCTTAGAATTTTCTCTTAAATATGATGTGATGTATGGTTGCTGATATCCATAAAGTGCCATAAATGGGGTCATTTTTGTTGCAGTATGGAAGGAAGTGTTATACCGCCATTCAGTCAGAGGAAACCATTTGACCCATTGTGTCTCCTTATCAGATACAAAGCAACAAAGATATCCTTCCAAACATTTTTTTACTATTTTAGTTTTTCCATCAGATTGAGGATGATAAGATGAGCTATGAGCTAACTGAGTACCAAGACAAGAAAATAATTATGTCCAAAAATTTCTAGTAAAAATGGGTTCTTTTTCACTTACAATAATCTTAATAATCTTTGGGTTTCCATGTAGATTTTGAAGTGTTTCCATAAATGCAGTAGATATTGTATTGGCTTTAAATGGATGTGATAATGGACAAAAGTGTGCATACTTAGTAAGTCTATCAACTACCACCATGATGACACTCTTTCCCTCAAACATGGGTAAACTTGTGATAAAATCCATTGAAACCTCCTCCCAATGTTGGCTTGGAATGGATAAAGGTTGTAATAGACCCAGTCTCTTAATTGTTTCAACTTTATTTTGTTGGCAAACCAAAAGTCCCGCAACAAATTTCTGAATATCCAATTTAAGGCCATCCCGAAAAAATTCCTTCTTAACCTTGTTGTCAGTTTTTAGAAATCCTGAGTGCCCTCCTAAGGGAGAAGTGTGCAATTCCATAAGAATATTTTGTTTTAGTTGGGAATTCTTATAGAGGTATAAGCGATATTTGTACCATAAAGAATAATTTTTCCGGCTAAATGTATCAGACATACTAGAATCTTGTTGTAACTTTCGAATAAGTGCCCACACTTATTCGTCATTCTTCCATTCCTCCCTTGCTTCATTTATCCAATATGTTTGGATAATAGAAATGGCGTACACCAATGCTTCCACATCCTCATCCTTTCTTGAGAGTGCATCTGCCACCACATTTTGCTTCCCTTTTTTGTAGATGATTTCAAAGTCATAACCCAGCATCTTTGTGACCCACTTTTGTTGCTCTTAAGAGGATAATCTTTGTTCTAAAAGGTATTTAAGGCTATCATGATCTATTTTTACCTTCAAGTGCCTTCCCATTAGGTAGGGTCGCCATTTCTTGAGTACATGGAGTATTGCCAACATTTCCTTCTCATAAATAGCTTTGTGTAAAAACTTTCCCTTGATTGGAAAACTTTCAAAAGCAACGGGTCTTTCATCTTGAATTAAAACAACACCAATTTGATTTCCTGAAGCATCACATTCCACAATAAAGGTTTTTGTGAAGTCCGGTGTAGCTAAGACCGGTGCTTGGCACATTGCCTCTTTAAGATGTTTGAAGGCCTTTGTTGGTTTCGAAGTCCATGAAAATGCATCTTTCTTCAATAATGTTGTTAGAGATGCTGCAATTCTCCCATAATTCTTAACAAACTTGCGACAATACCCTGTCAACCCAAGAAATCCTCGCAGATGCTTTATGGATGTGGGGATTTTCCATTCCTTAATGGCTTTAATTTTGCTAGGGTCTACCTTAACTCCTTCATGAGATACAATATGACCCATATATTCCACCTCTTGTACTCCAAAGAAACATTTGGATGTTTTTGCATATAATTGTTTCTCCTCCAATAGTTGTAGCACATTGTCAATATGTTCCACATGATAATCCCAAGACTTGTTGTAGATTAGTATATCAACAAAAAGCACTAACACAAATTTTCTAAGGAATGGTTTGAAAATTGAATTCATCAAACCTTGAAATGTTGAAGGTACATTGGTAAGGCCAAAAGGCATGACCAAAAACTCATAATGACCCTCATGAGTTCTAAATGTTGTTTTTGGATTGTCTTTAGTCTTCATTATGATTTGATGATATCCTAAACGAAGATCCAACTTGGTGAAGTAAATTGATCCATGCAATTCATCCAATAATTCATCAATGACAGGAATGGGAAACTTATCTTTAATAGTTATCTTGTTGAGCTCCCTATAATCCGGACACATGTGCCATGATCCATCCTTCTTGTACACTAATACTACTGGAGTAGAGAAAGAACTTTGACTCGGTTGAATTATACCAGCCTCTAGCATTTCTACAACCATACGTTCAATTTAACTCTTTTGGGCATAGGGATATCTATACGGCTTGATGTTTGGAGGAACACTTCCTGGAATAAGATGAATAGCATGATCATGATCACGAATAGGTGGGAGACATTTGGGAGTATTAAATACCTTGGAAGGATTGTTCAAGACTTTTTGGAGATCTAGAGAAATAGATGATTCCAAAGTGGAAACATCTAGGGAACATAATTGTGAAATTACACCCCTTTGTTCCCTTTTTAGAAGCTTTTTCATACCGTTAGAGCTGATTATCTTTCCCGGTTTCCCTGCAATACCCCTTAATTCAACACCCTTTCCTTCCATAGAAAATTTCATGAAAATTTCTTGAAAATTAAAAGCTATTGTACCCAAGGATTGTAACCATTGGACTCCTAGTACAACATTTGCACCTTCCATTGGAATGGAAACCATTGGGCTAGTAAATACATATTCTCCCTATCAGCATACTTCTTCATCCTCCTTGTTGCATCATGCAAGCACAACCATGCCAACTCCAAGGTTTCCTCCCAAGCCTTCATGAACTTCTTCTCATGAGGACTCCTCAAAAAACGTCCTATCACAACGATGTGCGGTGCAACCGACATCTATCCATTCACCAACTCAAATGGATTGTACCATGTCGCAGAACTCTTTTGAACATTGTAGCTAAACTGTGCAATATCCAAGAGTTCAGGCCAATCCTTCTGATGAGTCGTCACATAATGTTGCAAGTAGTCCTCCAGCAATGTGTTGATCCTCTCGGTCTTCCCATCTATCTGCGGATGGTAACTCGAACTCATCAAAAAATCTGTCCAAACTAACTTGAACAATGTGGTCCAAAATCTCCCTGTAAAACGCGGATCTCTATCTGACACAATGCTCAATGGCATCCCCGAATACTTCAATATGTTCTTAAAGAACAACTCCGCAGTCCGCTTGGCTCCACAAGGCATCTTTGTAGGAACAAAGACAACATACTTGGAAAAATGATCAACCACGACCATAATCCCATTATACCCTTGAACCTGTGGTAACTGAGTGATGAAGTCCATCAAGAGACTCACCCATGGCCTCTCTGGAATCGATAAAGGCTGAAACAATCCTCCTTGCCTTTGAGTATCTGATTTGCCCTGCTGACAAATGATGCACGTATGTACATACTCCTCCACATCCTCCCGCATCTTCTCCCAAAAGAATCCTCTCTCCAACAATGCCAAAGATCGATGCTGCCCTCAGTGGCCAACCCACGGAGAATCGTGGCACTCCTTCAAAAGGTGCCTCCTGAAACCATATGAATTTGGAACATAGAGTCGGTTTCCAAAGAACAAGTACCCGTCCCGTAGAAAGAACTTTCGTGTCTTCCCTTCCTTTATCTGCTTCACTATATTCTGCACCAAAGTATTGGTTTCAACACTTTCCTTGAGTTTTTTTTGCATCTCTTCTGACATCTGAACCTGACTTCTACTCCTTGTTGCCCGGTCTTCACCCTCCAATGCTGCAAGTTGTCCCTTCCTACTAAGGGCATCTTCTAGCGCATTGTGTCTACCCGGCCTATACTCAATAGACATGTCAAATTCTGCCAAGAAGTCCTGCCAACGAGCTTGCTTCGTAGAAAGCTTCAGTTGTGATGCATAATAACTTGCTGCAACGTTGTCAGTCTTGACAAAAAATGGCTTCCCCATTAGGTAATGCCTCCACACATGAAGATAGTGGATGATCGCAGTCATCTCCTTCTCATGAACCAGATACCTCCGTTCTCTATCCTGCAACTTCCAACTTTCATACGCCACCGGATGCCCATCCTGCATAAGAACCCCTCCTATGGCAAAATATGAAGCATCAGAGTGTACCTCAAATGGTCTCCCGAAGTCAGGAAACTTCAGTATCAGTGTTGTAAACATCCTCCTCTTCAAGTCATCAAATTCCTTTTGACATTTATCCGTCCAACACCACCTCTTGTCTTTCTTCAATAATTCCGTTAGTGTCGATGTCACCTTGGAGTAACCTTCTACAAACTTCCATTGGTAGTTGGTCATGCCCAAGAACACCCTCATCTCATGGAAATTCTTCGGTTCAACCCAGTCCTCAATCGCCTTTACTCTGCTCGGCTCCATCCGTATGTACCCCTGACCAACAATCTGTCTAAGGAACGGAATCTCGGTCTCAGCGAACACACACTTAGACTTTTTCAAGAACAACTGATTTGCCCTCAGTGCCTCGAACACCATCACCAAGTGCTTCTTATCATCCTCCATGTTATCACTGTACACCACTATATCATCCAAGTATACTACTACGAATGAGTCCAAGTATGGTCGTAGAACATCATTCATCAAAGTGAAAAACATAGCAGGTTCGTTGCACAACCCGAATGGCATAACAAGGAACTCAAAGCTACCATACCTTGTTACTATCACGGTCTTCTTCTCCTCTCCTTCAACTATCCGCACCTGATAATACCCATGCCTCATGTCCAGCTTGGAAAACACTTGAGCTTTCGCAAGCTTGTCAAAGCAGTAAGCAGCCAATGGCAAAGGATACATGTTTCTCACCATCTGCTTGTTCAATGCACGGTAGTCACAACACATCCATAGCTCATTCGAATCCTTCTTCCGCTGGAACAATACTGGAGCTCCATAAGGGGACCTTGAAGGTCTAATGAAACCTGCATTAGCTAACTCCTTTAGCTGTCATTTCAATTCCTGCAACTCAAGCCCTGATAAACAATAAGGTGCTCTTGCCGGGGGTTGCTTCCCTGGCTCAAGCCCAATGTTATGGTCCACTGCACGCCTTGGTGGAAGCTTCTTCGGTAGCTCATCAGGCATCAAATCCACATACTCAGTTAGCACATCAGAAATCTCAGCCGGAACAGGCGTCCCCACTCCATCACCTTCGACTCCCTTGAACATCACCGCATATGTCTCCATATCTGACTCCTTCATATCCTTCTCCAAACTAAGTGTAGAAACATGATTTACGTTAACTTCCCTCCTTTTCCTGTGAGTGGGAAAAGTCCAATTTTGTGTCTGTCCAACCAGCACCACCTCATCATAGAAGGGGACAACAATAGCCCTATTTCCCTTCAAGAGATCCTGTCCAAGTATGATATCAAATTCGTTCATATCCATCACCGTGAAGTCCAACTGACCTGTCGAGTCTTTTATCTGCACAGGCACTTCGTGTGCCAAACCCGCCACCTTAGCTCTAGAGTTCACTGCCTTGACCTCCATGTTCGATGGGAGGATCATCAATCTGACCTCTCTTGCCAACCATGTCATCATAAAGTTATGAGTGGCCCCTGTGTCCACAAGAGTTGGAATGGTCTTGCCACGGACCATCAAGTCCATGAAACCCCGACTGTTCATCCATGATATCTCCATAACTTGTCCTTGCATACATACCTGTTCACTGCGTTCATCATCAAGAAATGGCTTCACCATCTGTGAATTGGCTCTGATACCACCTGTCGTGCCCCCAATTCTTTTTTCCTTTAATTGGTCGGGTGCGGCACCGCCTAAGTAACCAACATTTTCCATTATTATGTTACTTTATGAACTACGACTTCAATCATTTATATCAAACATGAAATACTTTATAATGTGCGGAAACCATAATAAACGACATGATAAACAACAACAAGAACACCAACAATATGAAAGAGATTTTTTTTTATTATATATGTGAAATAGTACAATGGTCGGGAGTGTCGCTCCGCCGGCGTTCATAAATGAGGTTGGGCACCCGCCCGTGCAAGGGCGCCCTCCAGTGCAAGAGCGCACGGCAGTCACACCACAAATCTCACTCAATATACAACCAAATAGCACAACTGTGCCAGAACGGGCGGGCGCACCTGTGCACACCTGCACAAACAACAAACGATGTGTCAACCGGCAGTCGGCCGGTTCACCCTCGCCCTCACCCTGAACGATTACCCGGCGGGCGGTTCACCTGCACCCTCAACCGATTCTCAACCGCGCCTTCACCGTTTCTCCGTGTGCCTTTGCCCGACAGGTGGGTGCATCTCCTATATGCCTTGTTGCGGCTACCAAGTGCGCACTTCTCCTTTGTGTGATGAATACTTGTGATGATTCGATGATTCTTCCAAATGAGCGCTCCACCAAACGCTTATACGCTCACCATGTGTGGCAACCTCCCCTCGGTCGACCCACCAACGCCATTGTTTATTCATGTGCCGACGCCCTCAACCGATGTGCGACACCCCTATGTCAAGTCAGCTCGCCCATCGCTCATCCACGCCCAGCTCGCATATAAACGATGGTTCCATGCCTTAGTCGATTTTTCTAAGTGAGGAGAGTGCGCGCCTGGCTACATAACCGCAGGGCGTTACACGGGGTATGCATGCGTTTGCATTCTCTAGCAAGATGCCAAAAAGTTAGGCATCAGCTCTCGCTCAGCTGTGCACCAACGAGCGGTTTGATTCACTCTCTCCATGCATGGAAAGCATGGAAAGCTCAATCCTTATTTATTTCCTCGTCTCCACAATGGCTATGCTTTTTTCAATTTAATATTTCCCAGAACACATCATGGCCATTTTATGCACCTACCATCGCATAATCTCCGCCATGTTTTCCGTTTTAAAATGCTTTCTGTGTGGTCTCCACACTCCTGAGCTGGCAAATACCCATTTTCAAATTCGGAGTGGCGTTGTCGGGCGATGTAGAATTGAATTCAGATTTTTTAAAGTCTGTTAACTATATTATAAATTTGGCATTATATATATGTAGCAAAATTTATTAATTTAAATGAAAATTAGAAATATTCTAATTACAAATATAGTAAAATTCGTTAACCATCAATTTAATATTAGAACACTAAATTTTGTTAACCATATTTTTGATATTGATAACTTAACTATCCATTTGAGATTAACAATTTTGCATGTTAGTTATTAAAAATTAATGTAACAGAGTAAGTAAGGAACACGTTAAATTTTAAGGCTCTATATTAAATATATTAATCACTTGTGTGAATAATATACATATTCAATATTATATATATAACTAACAATGCTGAAAATTTTGTCCTTTTAATTCTAAAAGAGTAAAATCCACATCAATTAAATAATTTATCTCAAGTTTGTTTTTTGTTATCATTATTTATTTTATTTTTATTCTTTTAATTTTAAATTTTATATTATTAAGATATACATATAAATTATATTTAAAATTTTACATATTTTGACAAGGAATAGTCATTGTAGTAATTGTTTCTTGCCTATTATTTAGTTATTTCCAATTGGTTATAATATTTTTTTGAGCAAATTATTGTCATTTATTACAATGAATGTATAGCTTATCAAAATATAAAGATTTTTATGTGTTAATCAATAGCTTTATCTAATATAGTTTTTCATGCTTCAACTAATACATTCTCAATGCTTTAAATGGAAAAATAATGCTCCTTATCTCAAAGCTTCATTAGCTTCATTAGCTTCATAACTTTGATTATAACTATAATATCACTAATTTAGCTTACAATCCTTTTGTGACCATAACAACAATCATGCAAAAGAAACTGGAGAAGTAAAGGTAAAGATACTCCCACAAGGCACACCAAAGGGCCTTTGTAACACATAGAGAACCCATGTATTTAGACTGAAGGTAACTCCATTGATATCCAAGAATTTTGGAAATATGTAATTGAATAGCAATAGGAGCATTGAAGAAGAATATACGTAGTTTACCATGAATTATACTTGTGCCCAAAGCTACCATAAGGTATTCTAGTACCTATTTGGAGGCATGAGCTTCTCCTACTATTGGTGCAAACATAAGAAGAGTTTCATCTACAAATTGTTGATAAAATGCAATTTGATCATCCCCGTGAAGTTCCATACCCCTAGTTTTGTTTGAGGGTGCCATAGCCTTAATAGCTCAACTCATTCCTTTTTCCCATTAGTAAGAATAAGTAGGATAATGAGTCCCCTTGTCTAATTCCACAAGGTGGACTAAATGTTGACGAGGGTGGTCCACTTATGAGAATCAAGAAGAAGGCTTTGGAAATAAAAGAGATAATCTAATTTATCTATTTGTCAGAAAACCCAAAGGTGAAACAGATGTGATAGATGTATTGCTAGTTGGTTATACCAAAATAATTGGGCATGTCAAGCTTAATGACCATACCCAAATTTTGAAATCTTTATAGGTCAAATTAATTCATGGGCCAAAAGGATGTTATAAAGAGTTTTTCCACCTTCACCATAACTAGATTTCTCCTAGAAGATGAGATTTTACATTCTTTGACATGTCTTCCTTAGAAATACATGTGAATTAGGTGGTATTTTGTTTGTGAGTATTGGGGATGTTATGCAAAATAACTAAAATATTGATGGCTAAATGAAGGAGAGAAGAACATTCAATTATTCCATTTATCCATGTTTTAACATCAACATCATAACACAATTTCAGCCCTAAAACACAATTAGGGCTTTAAGTTATAGTGAGATGCTAACATTGAAAAGGAATTGAAAAATTACTACTAATATTTTTCTCACTAAAAAAAAAAGGTATTTAAGGGATTCCATTGAAAGAATTACATAGAACATCCCCAGTTTGATTACATCGAACTAGTAGCCATTTAAATGTTCAAAGAAAAACACCTATTCGAGATGGCTTTGCCTTAGACATCTTTCAATCATATTAGGCCATCATTAAGTCACATGTTTGGGAATTTGTTTGGGATTTTACATAACATCCCGAATACTAACAAACATAATGCTGCCTACTTCACACAAATTCCTAAGGAAGACATGAGAAATCTCATCTTCTAGGAGAAATCTAGTTATGGTGAAGGTGGAAAAATCTTTTATAGCATCATTTTGGCCCATGAATTGATTCAATCTATAAAGATTTCAAAATTTGGGTATGGTCATTAAGATTGACATGCCCAATTATTTTGGTAGACTCAACTAGCAATACATCTATCACATCCTTTTCACCTTTGGGTTTTCTGACAAATAGAAAAATTAGATTATCTCTCTTATTTACAAGGCCTTCTTCTTGATTCTCATAGATGGACCACCCTCCTCAACATTTAGTCCACCTTGTGGAATTAGACAAGGGGACCTATTATCCTACTTCTTCTTTCTAATGGAAAAAGGAATGAGTTGAGCTATTAAGGTTGTGGTACCCTCAAACAAAACTAGGGGTATGTAACTTCACGGGGATGATCAAATTGCATTTTATCAACAATTTGTAGATGAAACTCTTCTTATGTTTGCACCAATAGTAGGAGAAGCTCATGCCTCCAAATGGGTACTAGAATAAGTACTATCATGGACATATAAATGATATGATTGTAAATCACTTCGAAAACTATGGGGTTGGCAGCATTTTCCCAAGGAATGGACCAAGACATGGAGAATGACATTTGCTTTATCATAAATGTTGTAATAGATTAATATATTATATCTATTGTGGAATACTCCAATATCACTACTTTGATGATGTGAATTGGAACGTTTTCATAAATTCTTTAAAGTAAGAAGAAGTGTTTCCATAACACAAAAAGTAGAAGCCATAAAATTCATATTTAATAGTAAGAAAAACAGACGGTAAAAAAATTTGAATAAAGTATTACAGGATGTGACAAAATGAAGTAGTATAGAGTGTCCTAAATGACATTCAAATTCACCTAGTCGTTATGTAATCAGTAAAGGTTCCAACTATTTATAATTTTATCAGAACATCGGAAATGTAAGTCCAAGAAGCAGAAACATATGGGGAAGGGAGGGAGTAGGATGGAGGGAGAGGGAGAAAGAAAGGGAGGTAGAGGGAGGGGAACAATGTAAGGGAAGAGAGAGTGATAGACTTAGTGTTGGAGAGGGATAGGGTAATAGGATAGTATAAGAAGGGAGAGAGCAAGCGAGGGAGGGAGTTAAAGAGAGAGAGGGAGAAGGAGAGAGAGAGAGGGAGGGAAAGAGAGAGAGAGATAGCGAGAGATGTGGGGGGAGGGTGAGGGAGGGATAAAAAGGGTGAGATAAACGGAGAGGGAAAGAGAGGGATGTAGAGGTAGGTTTAGCATGTAAGAGAATAGAGAGGTGGAGAGAGAGAGGCTGCGAAATGGAGAAGGGAACAAGAGAGTAGAGAGAGAGAGGGAGATAGGGAGGGGGAGAGAGAGAGAGCTAATTTGATGGATAGATGTAGGTAGTGAGTGATTGGGAGAGGGGGAGGGTGAGAGAGGGGGATTGGGGGAGAAGGAAATGGAGAGGGTGGTATAGCGTGAGGTAAACGGGTAAAGAGATAATGGGGAGTAGAGTGAGTGAGATAAAGAGAGTAGCACACAAGGGGATGGATAAAGAGGGTGGGAGAGAGGGAGTGCGAGTGGAAGAGAGAGAGAGAGAGAAGAATGGGAGGGAAAGATAGGGTTACTCTTCGAGGGTATAATTCTAAAATTAGAAATTCTTTAATTTTTTATCGAATTGCATGTGGATGTTAAATATGTTTGCCAATTTTTAAGAACTATGCTAAGTGTATTTGCATGATCTAATGACTTTTCTAATTCTTTCTTTGTTTGGGAAAATTATTGGTGAGACTTTTGAATTATAATGGATAGTTATTAATTTCTTGAGCTATCACTTTGTCTTCCAATCCATTTAGTTAAGAATTGTGTTTCTCATTGTGGTCAACCGACTTATGTACTAATTGTTGGACAACAAAAGGTGGATCATTATTTCTTATTCTAATGTTTATATTAAGTTGTTTTATTTCTTAGTTCTAACATTGAAACCAAATCTCCATTTCTTGTTGTTTTTTCTGTTGAATCTTGTTACGATCGAACTTCATTTCTTTTTTATATTTTCTTGGTTGCTCTCACAAATATTTCTACGGTTTTAAATATATGTTTGCCTGAAGCATGATATGGTTGGGTTTCTCACGAGGTATGTTTTACTATTCTTATTTATATCATAGACGGAGTACTAAGTGTATTTGACTATACACAATGAACTTGTTGATTATTTAATGGTGAGGTTGAAGTAACCTATACTCCTAAATTGATTTTCATTGGCATTTCCATTAATATGTCATCCAACCTAGAATGTTTCGATACAACTTCCTAAGTATAGGTACATCGCATTTTATCTTGACCGTAATTTTATTCTATAATTGTTATTGTAGTAACAAGGGGTGAATCAAAAGTGAAGTCAATGATCAAAACATGATTTTTCTCCTGTTGGGTTTAGTTTACTATCCTTGGTCCTATGCCTATGATGAACTTCCATTTTCTATGTCATGTTTGTGTGGAGTTGATTTCTTATGTTCTTGTATTTGTTGAACTACCATCATTTTCTATGTTATTCTTTCAATGAATACATTTGTTCCATGTCCAAGAAACTGTAAGACGTCAGGCTCAATAGATTATGCTAGAAGTTATCGACATTTTCTAGGCTTTTCTATGGTATGCTAAAGAAAATTCATGCAATTTAGTGTAGATTCTATTTTTGTTGTGGGTCTTCAAGTTGAATACGTGCCAAGATTTCATTCCCATTGATTGTAGATGTTTACTTCACATTTTTTTTTAACTCCATGAATATTTTCTTTGATATTCTTAGGAGATCTGTGAATATTTTCTTTCATATTATTAGGAGATTATGTCAGAGGTACTGATAGGTCAAATATAAATGGCGTTGTAAAATTATGCTTCCCTTTCTTCTTCCTCTTAAACATATGAAAGCAGTAAAAGTATATCTGCTTCTTCTTCTCAAGCTGGTGGTAAAACTGGGAATATTATGTTAGATTATAAACTGATTCTGTAAACATTTGGTGAGTTGTAGGTTGATAGAGAACATCTTCCCGGTCTACATATAAAGAGTAGACATACCAAAATTTAGATATTTTCAGGGACAATTGAATGTGCAATGAGGGATGAAACATTTTTTGTACGTGTTGAGGTACCCTCTATTTGTTGGAAGATTTCTGAAGATTTCTTGTGGGCTAACTGGTGAATTTTGCTTCAAGGCTAACCAAATTACTAAAGAGGGGAACAAAATGGAGTTATTTTAATTTTTACATCCATACGGATTCATATTCAACATGTCACCAATGTGTTTTTCTCAGTTGTATATTTTTGTCATCACGGTAATTTGAGCAATTTCTTCTAGCACAGTGAGTTTAATGTTAGAGACTCTCCTTATTCATCCAAAATGACAATGGTAACCTATCCTTTTGAATGGGGATTTATTTTAATGAGTTTTGTTTAATATATTTATTAATTTAAAAATCAGAATGTAAATTCTTATTTCGATTTTAACATTTTATTTTGAATGGCATAATAGATATCATGCATATCTGAAAAGTTAATTGTTAACATTATGCTACAGAATTGTGAAAAAATAACAAAAAAACATAACACTATTGTTGAATCTAACAAGGTTAAAGGAGAAGAAATATTTATACTATCATTCTATTCCATTGTGATTTGCTTCCTTTGAATGTCATTGCTAAATAAATAAATGACATGGCATACATGTTTTATGTAAGTACTTTTTATACTATCATCCCTTTTTGTTGTGTTTTGCTTCCTTTGAATGTCATTGCTAAATAAAAAAAATGAGATTGCTTACATGTTTTATGTAATGTGTTTCGAATATATATCCCTAATAGTTGACATATCAACAAAAGTAGTAGAAGAGCAAGCCTTAGTCTTAGATTTGACTCAAAACTCAACATTTAATTTAATGCTCAGTAGGAAAAAAATTAGAAATAAGAAAAAAAAAGTAAGATATAAAAGACTTATTTTAACAATATATATTTAACCCAATAACATAAAGATAAATAAATAGAAACCAAATAGAGAATATTTTTTAATGCAAGGAAGGATAAAATAGAAAAAAAGTATAATTATTTATAAAATTAGAGCATCAAGAAATAATAACTAAAATGAAATTCACACACTAACATTAAGACTTTAAAAGGTCTACAAAATATACACCATCATTACTAGTCAAGATCATTACCATATGTTGACTCTAATGATCTTGAGTCGTGAAAAGTGCTTTCTGGGTCAATATCAATAATCAAAATATTATCTCCAAAATTCTCAACATTTCTTATATTCCTTTTTTATGGGAATTAATTTGGAATTACACTTCATTCATCTTTATCCTGACTATGCTAGACCACTTTAAGTACATAGAAGCTATAACTTTAATGTTATAGTTAATGTGTTCGATATTAAAATTGATGTGTGTTGTAACATTTCAAGAGTTACAATGGCTACTATGCGTCATAGTTTTTAGAATTCATTATGTTAAAGATCATAACGCACTATGGTTTAATTAATTTTACAGTTAGTCCCTTGAAAATAATCAAGTGATCAATGTTAGTTTTTCTTAATGGTAATAGTGGTTAGAGGTTGCAATATTAAAGGGTTTGTATTTCTCTAAGAGTATGAATGATCACAATAAATTAATGGTTATGTGTCATATCAATGATTTGACATTCATAATGGTTTTTGGTTAAGAGAAACATATTGTATCAGATATTATACTTGTCATAGTGGTCAAATGTTACATTAAATAAGGGAGACAATTTGTGGAGGTTAATATAGAGCACAATATCGACAAATATCTAATAATAAATTCATTATAATTAATGAATATATAAATACATCTGTTAATATATATTTTTTTCAAATCAAGATATTATTGGGAAACTCGATTAGTGTTTCCTTATAATTGCCCTCATTGTTTTAATCCAATAACTGATTGGTTGTACTTAAAAAAACTGTTAGTGATTAAGTAGCTAGAGTTTTTGAGACTACTAGAGTTTTGCAAAGCTCTTAGAAATATTGAAAAAAATAGATTCATTTTGAGATAAGTAAATTATTTATAGTATCTATCATTTAAAATTTCTTTAAAAAACTATAAACTAATTATTTTTTAATTACTAATAAAAAGAATTGTTAATGCATATAACTTTATTTATTAATAAAACAAATTATTTTATTACTGAAAATTATTATTAAACCACATGAATTTATCATTTAAAATTTCTTAAAAAAAGTTATAAACTAATTATTTTTTAATTACTAATAAAAAGAATTGTTAGTGTATATAACTTTATTTATTAATAAAAAACTATTTTATTACTAAAAAATATTATTAAACCATATGAATTCTAATAAAGAATTTTGTTATTAAACAACATATCATCAAATTATATTTTGACAATTTTATTTTTGAGAGAAAAAAATTATAATCACTTTCTTTGGTGGTGAGTAATTCTGTGAATTCTTTCTCTTATAATGTTATTGCCATGCTATAAATATAAAGTTTTACTTCTAAATTTGTATTTTACCATTAACTTTTAGTATTTCAAATTGCCAATATTTTCTTAAAAACAATGAATTGTTCTTTGTAAATTTTACTTTTAATCTTTTACTTTATAAATTTTTTTGTGTGCTTTATTTTTTTTAATTTGAACGGTTAAACTTTTCTTTTGTTTGTTAATCTTTCAAGAATGGAATTAATATTCGGCTTTTAAAATTGAGTTAGTTTTTGCTTTTCTTAAGGTGTCAGGGATCTTAAATTCAAATTGTCGTTAATCACTGATTAAGTGACAGCGGAATTCGACCAATGAGAATTTTTTTCATAGCGTTTTCCTTCATTGTTCAATGCGGATTTCGCAATCGCAATCTCTCTTTGGCGATATGTATCTTTTTGGCTCTGTATGTATCTTTTTGGCTCTGTATGTATCTTTTTCATAATTCAGGAAGATAGGTTTGTTGGGAGGGCGTCGAGGGAAAGCTGAGCATCAGAGTGAATATCCGAAGGTCATGTGTTAAATCCACGCTCCTGTATATGTAGGTCATGTGTTCGATCCACGCTCGGGTCCATGCCATGAAGGTTATGTGTTCGATAAACGCTCCAGTCCACGCCATTTCTTTTCGAGGTAAGGAAGACATTTCTGTGCATTCGAATTATCTTCACGTTCTTTAGCCACGCCTCTTTCTTCTTTGAGCATTGTTTTAAATAAATCCTTATTTATAATTTATTTCCAGAACTATGAATAGCGTTTATGGATACTTTTTTGAATTATCTTAAGTTAAGCCATTCCTCTTCTTCGAGCCTTCTTTATAATTTTTTCCGGCAAATATGGATAGCGTAGCGTTTATGGATAATTTTTTTTGCACGTTTATGGAAAGCGTTTATGGACGGCGTTTATGATAATTTTGTTTGCACGTTTATGGACAGCGTTTATGGATAGGGTTTATGTTTATGGGTAATTTAGTCCTCAAGATTTGTGTGTCCTCACACTCACTTACAATTAATTCACTCAGCCAATTAAATTTGCTTTTAAAATATAAACACAAATAATAGCGAAACCTGAATGGTTATATAGCGTTCCCGCTGCATTAGAAATACATCTTAGTCGCGAAGGTATTGAAGCCATAGTGTTGTTTTGGCCATAGTGTTGTTTTGGTAATTGTGTTTCGGCCACTTAACCTTATTTTACAATTAATTCACTCAGCCAATTAAATTTGCTTTTAAAATATAAACACAAATAATAGCAAAAGCTGAATGGTTATACCTTAGCCGCTAACATTAGAAATACATCTTAGCGGCTAAGGTTATGAAGGCATAGTGCTGTTTTGGTAATCTTGTGTTTCGGCCACTTTAATTTTATTTGGTCCAATGACGAGAAGATATTTGTTATTCCATTTGAGACCACATCAATCCATAGAATATGCGTGAAGGTATTCCATTGTATTTAGGCTTATCGTTATGACTAATGGATGTATTTTGAAGTTTCATTGTGTTGTAGGTTATTTATATTTGGGGTTTGCCGAATTTGTTTATGGTAATTGTGGATTTTGTTTATTTTATTTTTTTAAAGGATTTATATAATTTTATAAGTTGATTTTAAAAATAGTTATGCTTATTAAGAATAAATATTGAGTATAAAATTGTATTAATTAAATTGTTTTTTCATAATTAATTATTTATA
Organism: Pinus taeda; assembly: GCA_000404065.3. NCBI lineage: Eukaryota > Viridiplantae > Streptophyta > Pinopsida > Pinales > Pinaceae > Pinus > Pinus taeda. Next base: position 6,820 of record APFE031535413.1, on the reverse strand, counting down.
TTACAATTATATATATAGATAGATATATATATATTATTTGTTAGAATATTATGTATATATTGACATCGAAATTATTATTTTAAAGAAATGTGAAAATCAATTGATATTATAAGTAAAGAGAATGAAATGATATTTTTTTTATGTTTATTTAGGAGGGGATGGGGAGGAAGAGTGGGAGGAGGAGGTGGAGTTATAGGAGGAGGAGGTGGACTTGCGGAGTAGGTGGAGGAGGAGAAGGGGGTGGAGGCGGAAGAGGTGGTGGTGGAGGAGGAGGTGGAAGAGGAGGTCTAGGTGGAAGAGGAGGAGGAGGAGGAGGAGGAGGAGGAGAGATCGGGTGGCTCACGAGGTGGAGGCAGCGGTGATGAAGCAGGTGGAGGAGGAGGGGGCACAGGTGGAGGTGTAGAAGGAAGTGGCGATGGAGGAGGAGGTAGTGGTGGTAGTGGACGAGTAGGAGGAGGTGGTGCTCGGACTGGCGGTGGAGGCATAGGCGGAGGAGGTGGTCATGGTGATGGAAGAGGAGGTGGAGGTGGAGGTGGAGGTGGAATAGGAGGAAGAAGTGGAGGAGGAGGAGATGGAGGTGGAGATGGAGGATGAGGACGAGGATGAGGACGAGGTGGCATAGATGGAGGAGTAAGAGGTGGCGAAGGAGGAGGAGGGGGAGGAAGCAGCGGTGGAGAAGGAGGAGGTGGTAGATTAGAAGGTGGGGGAGGTGGAGGCTAAGAAGGTTGTGGAGGAGAAGGGAGAGGTGGAGGAGGGGGTGGTGGGGGAGGGGGTGTAAGTGATGGTGGTGGAGGTGGAGGAGGAGGAGGTGGAGGTGGAACTGGCAAAGGTAGAGGTGGAGGAGGTGGTGGAAAAGGAGGTGGCGGTGGAGGAGAAGGAGGTGGTGGTGAAGGAGGAGAGGGAGCGGGTGCAGGCAATAGTGGAGGAGGTGGATGTGCAGGAGCAGGTGGAGGGAGAGGATGTGGAGGTGGAGAGGTGGAGGTGGAGGGGGAGGCCGTGGAGGTGGAGGTGGAAGAGTAGGTGGCGATGGAGGTGGAAGAGGAGGAAGAGGGGGTGGAGGAAGTGGGGGAGGAGGAGGAGGTGGCGAAGATGGTGGAGGAAGAGGAGGCAGAGGAGGAGGAGGGGGAGGAGGTAGAGGAGGAGGGCACAAAGGTGGAGGTGGAGGTGGAGGAAGAGGTGGTAGACGAGGAGGTGGTGGTGGAAGAGGAGCGGGAGAAGGTGCAGGGGATGGTAGAGGAGGTGGAGGTGGTGGAGGAGGGAGAGGAGGAAGAGGGGGAGGTGGAGATGAAGGAGGAGGAGGGGGAGGAGGTGGCAAAGATGGGGGAGGAAGAGGAGGGGTAGCAAGTGGAGGTCAAGGAGGACAGGGAGGAGGTGCACGCGATGGCGGAGGACTTGGAGGTGCAAGAGGAGGGGGAAGGGGATGAGGTGGAGGAGGAGGTGGCACAAGCGGAGGTGGAGGTTAGGTGGAAGAGAAGGAGGAGGAGGAGGAAGAAGAGGAGAGGGGGAGGTGGCGGAGGAGGTGGAGGTAGAGGTGGAGGTCGACGAGGTGGAGCTAATTGTCATTTTGCCTACCACCTCCTATACTTCCACCTCAACCTCCACCTTCAACTCTTCCGCCTCTTTTTCCGCCTAACACATCGACCTCCACTACCTCTGCCACCCCTTCTCGTCCACCACCTCCACCTACACCTCCACCTCTACCACCTCCACCTCCACACTGTCCACCCCCTCCTCCTCAAACTCGAGCTTCACCGCCTCCTCGACCATGACCTGCTCCTCCTCCTCCTCCTCCTCTTCTTTCACCACATCCTCCACCTCCTCCCTATCCTCCACCTCATCCTCCTAGTCCTTCACCTACCCCTCCTCCTCCACTTCCACCTCCTCTTCTTCCACCTCCTCCACCTCCACCTCCACCTCCGCCACCACCACCACCACCATCTCCTCCTCCAACTCCAGCTCCTCCACAACCTCCTCCTCCAGCTCCACAGACACCTCCTTCACCACTTCCACATCCACCGCCTCCTCCTCCTCCTCCTACACCTCCACATCCACCTCTCCCTTTGCAACTCAACCTCCGCCTCTGCCTCTCCCTCTTCCTCCTCATCCTCCACCACCACCAACAGTACCACCTCCTAAACATCCTCCACCTGCACCTCCACCACAACCTCCACCTCCGCGAGCTCCTCCATGATCTTCCTGACCCCTCCTACACCTCCACCCCATCCTCCTCCTCCACCTCCTCCTCACACTTCTCCACCACCTCTACCTCCTCCTCCACCACCACCCGCTCCACCACCACCACCACCTCCCCCTTTGCCTCTGCCTCCACCACCTCTTCCACCTCCTCCTCCTAGTGCACCTTGACCACCACCTCCTCCACCTTCACCTCCTCCTCCACCACCTCCTCCTACTCCACCACCACCACCTCCACCTCCACCTCTCCCTCTGCCTCTGCCTCCATCTTCGCCTTCGCCTCCTTCACCTTCGCCTCGTCACAAAACCTAAAAAAAATCAAAATAGCATATCATTTCAGTCTCTTTATTTATAACATTGCATATCATTTCATTATATTTATTTAGAATACTCATTGATTCATTCTTTAGAGTGATAATTCAGATATCAATATATGCATGATAATATAAAAAATAACATGTATAGAAATTTGTAATATAAATTTGTAATTATGAGAAAAACAATTTAATTAAAAAAAATTGTAACAATTACATAAATAATATCAAAATTTGTTCACAAAAATCACACCCAAGTCAATATTTATTTTTAATGTCCAAAACTATTTAAAATCAATATATTAATTAGACAAAATATTTAAAAAAAAAAGATAAACAAAAAAGAGAATTACCATAGAGGTTATTGTTATGTTATGGGTTCTATTTTCGTCATGAAAGCCCCTGCGGCTTGAGCTAAGAGTTTTTATTTTACAACATATTCAGCATTTTTCTCTCTGGAGTACATTTATTATAAAAAAAAATAAAAAAATTCAAGGACTTGTACTGTTGCATTTATATACTAAATAATTTGATTTTTCCTAAACCAATAATTTACTTTCTTGAAATTTTAAAACGCAGAAGAAGAAGATCAAATACTTGATGAAAAACTGTATGTATTCATGAAACGATTTGACAGCTTCCATGCAATCTTCTTCTCCCTCAGACTTCATACAAAACTTCAATAATTTCTTCGGAGAAATGAAGTAATGCAAACTTTTTAATAGAAAATAAATCCACACGATAACGTCCTCCCCAGATATGTTGAGACGTAGGTGGTCTCTCGCATATTTATTCCTCTTGGGAGCGGTTGTCATGGATCACCATATGTCTCACATGGTATTTCGCGAGTATAACCACTCGCCCCCTTTGCAGAAACCACAAATTGAACATCAGGAAGTGAACAGACTCCCAAGATAGACAGCAACAACATTGTGGATCCGAACTTCATATTTTCAGTCTTACACTCTCGCAACAAAGACATTGAGGCGACAACATTGTCGATCAAACACACGACCCTCTTGCAACAAAAATACCGAGCCAACAACATTGTGTATCGAACACAAATGGCCACACCTTGAAACAATTGGGAGAGATTGGTATTTTGAAATCCCGTATCAACAATGACTATTAATTCTGGATTAACTAAACGCTACGGTTGAAAACATTGCATTGTGAAATTCGCGTTGAACAATGAGAAAACAGCTCGAATTCCTCTGGCATTCCCGTGCAGCTCTTAACTAAATGTTAGGGTTGAATTAGAAATATTAATTACAATAACTCAAAAAAGTAAAACGGGAAAAAGCAAAACGTTACCTAAATTTAGAAAGCTAAATATTATACACATTCTTGAATGTTCCAAAAACAAAACAAAAAAGTTGCGATGGTGAAATCCGCCTAGAATAAACGGCTCAAATTCAACTAAATGTTAGAGTTGAATTCAAGAAATATTAATTACAACCACCCAAATTACCTTCCAAATATGTAAAGCACATTTCGAAAAACCAAGTGCCATAACACTTCCAAATATCTAAAGCACATTTCGAAGTACTTTGCAATGGTGAAACGTACTTTTCAATGGTTTGCTTCTCTAAAGCGGCAGCATATAACCACTGCCATGGCACTACCAAATGTCTAAAGCGGCAGCATATAACCGCTGCTGCAACATTTGTTTTATTTTATTGGCAAAGACAGATATAAACTTAAAAATATTTTCCAATGATTTAGGTCACTTACAATGAATTAAGGAAATCAATAACATTCGTAGTAATGTCCAGAACTGCGGAACCCGTTTTCAAAACAGCCGTAGCGCTTATCCCTTGCGTTGCCGCTCCCGTTGACGAAGAGCTTATCACGGCGCTGCCCTTGCCGTCGACGAAGAGCTTCTCATTTGGGCTGCCGCTACCGTTCCTGAAGGGGCTCCCGTGAATATGTGGCCGCGGGGCACCTCAAGCGGCGATATCGACTGCATTCTCATCTCTTCCAACGGATCCACAAGTAATTTAGCGCAAAAAATGTTATCTAAATTTAAAACGCTGAATATTAATTACATTCATGAAAGTTCCACAAACAAAAAAAACATTTAACTTTTTTCTTTTTGGGTAACTTTTTATTTTTTGGGCTGTTCTAATTATTATTTCTTGAATTCAACCGTAACATTTATTTAAGAGTCCGTTAATTCATAGCCGTTTACTCAACCCTAACAATCGCAATCTCTTCGACCAAAGAATCCGAATTCGTGCGGTTTATTCATAGCCGTTTCCTCATTGTTCAAGCTGGATTTAAAAATAGCAATCTGTCCCAATCCTTTCAAGATGTGACCAATCGTTTCAAAAAGAATTATATGAGTATGTTCGACCATAAGTCAGATTGAATATAAGTCAAATTGAATATCCACAATGTTGTTGGCTCTGTATATGAATCTTTGTTGGGAGAGGGTCGTGTGTTCGATCCACAGTGTTGTTGGCTCTGTATTTTTATTGTGGAGAGAGTGTTGTGTTTTCCATTCACGATTTACATTGTTGAGAGAGCCTTGTGTGTTCCATCCATGATCCACAATGTTGTCGCCTTTGTATCTTTGTTGAGAGAGCATTGTGTGTTCCATCCACGTTCCTCTGCATCTTTGTTTGGCAAGAATCAGATTAAATATAACTCAGATTGAATATATGAAAGTTGTGTGTTCGATCCACAATGTTGTTGCCTCTGTATCTCTATCTTTGTTGGGAAAGGGTCGTGTGTTCGATTCACAATGTTGTTTCTCTGTATCTCTGTTGTATCTCTGTTGAGAGAGCGTAATGAATATATGAAAATCGTGTGTTGTATTCACGTTCCTCTGTATCTTCGTTTCAAGAGGGTCAAACTAAATATATGAAGGGTCTTGTGGGTCCTGTGTTCGATCAACGCTCCTCTGTATCTTTGTTGGGAAAGCGGCTCTGTATCTTTGTTGGGAGAGCGTCAGAATGAAGGTCGTGTCTTCGATCCACGCTCAACACAGCTAGCACTTCATAACTCTACTTCAAATCATGTTGGAGGTAAGGAGGCTATTTCTTTCGATTCAAATTATCTCGACATTCTTGACGCATGCATTTCCTTCTTCAATCTTTGTTTTACTTCTTCTTCGATCTTTGTTATCTTTGTTTTAAATTCTTGGTTATAAAAAAATTTTGCAACTGTGGAAATAGTTGATGGAAAGTTGTTTTGAAGTCATGCTCTTTTTTGCAACTATAAATAGGATTTATTGATAATTTTGTTTGCAGAATCCTGGTTTTAAAGTGTCGTTTATAAAAAAATATTCTGCAACTATGGATATCGTTTAGGGATAATTTTGTTTGTACATTTAAAAATATGAGCCTTGATTTAAAGTAGGGTTTATAAATTTTTTCCTAGAATTAGGGATATTGTTCATCGATAATTTTGTTTGCACATTTGGAATCATGCCTCTTTTTCGAACCTCTTTTTAAAGTAGTGTTTATAATTTTTTCATGCAATTATGGATATCTTTTTCTAATAATTCTATTAGCACATTTGAAAGTTGTATGACTATTTTTCGAACCTTGTTTTAGAGTAGGGTTTATAATTTTTGTCCACAACTATAGATATTGTTTACGAATAATTCTATTTGCAACTATGGATATAGTTTTTGAATAATTTTGTTTGTACATTTCTAAATATGCATGTTATTCGAGTCTTTTAAACTAGGTGTATAATTTTTTCTACAACTATGCAGAGCGTTTATAGATAATTTTGTTTCCACATTTAAAATGTTAACCACTTGTTTATAATTCTATTCTCTAGAGTCACCTTAATCCTTCACAGATCCATTTTCAACTTGTGAGTGTGATGTCCTTTGCTTCCTTCTATGCCATCACATATGCAAGGGGTGAGAAAATACTCTGTGTCCATGATCTGGTAAATGATATTGTCGATAGCCCAGATTGTGTGTCTTCAACCCGCACAGGAGACCAAAACCAATATTCAAACCATTAAAAAGCTCCATTATCAGACCCGTGTGTAGTGAGATCATTCCCCATAAATGACGCAGAAGATTGATCCAATGTCTAAAGGAATTGGAATGCATAAGGAAAGTGGAAAGAATTAGAAACCCTAGCCATCACACCGATCTCGTCCTCTTGACATAGTTACCCTATCAACCTTTAATTTGATTTCTTAATTAATATATTCTTATCTTACATTATAATCAATTTTTTATTTAATTTAATAAATGTAAGATCATAATTAGTATATTAGTTAATAAATTTTTATGGTACAAAATGGGTGGATTTTATAACTTGTTAAATTTATTTAGTATAAAATCA
>APFE031535412.1:42179-91990 GCA_000404065.3 Pinus taeda | reverse complement strand
TTGCTGTGATTCCACAAGTTCTTTTGAAGCTGGGCAGACAAAGAAGAAGCAGCGAAACTCTATCAAGAAGGAGAGGAAATCAAACGCAAGACTCAGGTTGGTCTTCTTGGTTCTCCTCTTGTCTATTTTCATAAAAGAAAACAATAGTAGACGTTGATTGTTTGTTTCTAAGATAGCCTCCCAGATAACACTCCTCTTGGAGGAACCAGTGGTATAAATGGGGAGTAACTAGTTCTGGTGATGATGGAACTTCTCAAAACACACAAAGGTCAAGAGGTTGGCTAATAAGACCAATCATCATAGAAAATCCTCAAGAAAGGGTAAAACAACCAAGTGAAAGTGTATGATTGATCAAGCAGATTGTGACAATGGAAAGAGAAAACCAAGGCTCATCTAGAAAAATCAAGCTGATAAAAATGGCAATCACAAGGGATAGGATCAAAATGGTTTAATTTTTACAAAAGCTTGAAATAGAGAAAAAATATGTTTGAAATAAGTTTGCATGCCCCCAAAATAATGACTCAATTCGAGGTACATGCCCCCCAATCTTCATATCATTCACCTAAGTAGAGTACTAGTTACTAACAGGTGGATGGAATGAAGGTTCACTTATGAGATCAAGTGAAAGACTCGACTAAGAATTTATGAGATGTAATTAAAGACTCAAATTATAAGGGGATATGTTTCATTTTTGATTGAGCTTGACATAGAAAATAACTCTTCTCATAGGATCTTGTTTCATTTTTTAACGAGCTTGACCCAAGAAAAGGAACTTTGCTCAAGGCACCTTGTTTCATTGTTTAATGAGCATGACACAAGACAAGGAACTATTCTCTGTGACCATGTTCATGAACCATAAGAGACCATGGCTTCCAAGAGGTTCTCATAAGATGGGATAACAATGATCTTGAAGGGATCAAAGGATCCAATGGATAGATCAAAATCCAATGCCCCTAGTAAATGATGCACTACATCACCTATTAGATCATCAATATACGTTGGCATAGGATAGGTTTCCACATAATTAATATGTGGCAGGGAAGATACCACTTGCATATAAGGACCATTTAGAGAAACTGGTTGATTGGAAGTCAAATTAGGACTAATGAATGAAAGATGGTCAATGGTCACGATTCTTCCTTCATGTAGGAAACACATCACATGAAAGAGTGAAGAACAAGAGCTCCCATGTCATAAACATAGTCATTCCCAAGGAGTAAATTAAAATCTAAAGGGCCTTGGATTACCATCGCACCTTTATAGACAATCTTTCCTCCCAAAGTAATAGCCCACTGAGGAAGGATCCCTAATGGTTGGCTGGTTCCTTAGTTAAAGGCAAACATATTCTGGGTAATAGGCACAATCTATGGAGAACTAAAATCTTGCCAAGTAGTTGAGGAAAAAATACTAACATATGCACCTTCATCTATAATTGTGCCAGGTACGGGCATATTATAAGCCTATACTATGATCTGGAAGGGAACATAAAGAGGAAGATGATATCCTGCTAATCAACTCCAATCAAAGGAAGTGACCAGACTACTTGGAGGGGCGATCATGGGAATGGGATAGCTGCCCCCTTATGCTATAGGAATGGAAGAAATGCTCCCCTGTACTGTGGGAATGAGTGAATTTCCCCTTTGTGCTATGGGAAGGGGAGGATTGTCCCCCTATGTCATTGGAATAGGAGGATTACCCCCAAGTTCATTTGAATCTGAAAAAATGAGAAGAACTTGAGTGCTATGAGACTCAGTCTCTATGGGAAAGGTAAGATCAACTGATGGTGGAATCGGGTCAAATTTTTTCTCAACTGAGGGTTTGTCAGGAAAGGACTCAGAGGATTCACGTTCAAAGAGTGGGATTGATTGGAGATGGATTTTGATCAATCACTTCATCAACTAGTGGAGTATTATGGGAAAGCTTCCAATAACCAACTAGAAGATGAGTGTGAGAAGATGTAAGGTTGTTCAACACTTTTGATTCTTCATCCATATAAGGAAAAAGGTGAATAGGATGATTCCCTTCATACAATATACAAGGAAAATTAACTTTTCCTTTTTTTCCTGTGAAAGTTACTATTACTAGTTGAAGGTTTGTCATCAACATGATCTCTAGAAGATGATGATAAAGGCAGATGTGAGTCTGTTAACCACATTCTTAATACTTGTGAAATACTAGGAAAATCTCTAAGAAGGTGGTCACCCTTACATAACTTGTAAGGGAATCTTACTTTGTGGGGTTGATTGGAAGGTTCTTACATACTAGTTGCATGGATAACAATGGTTGCTTGGTTTCCTCCTTGCTTAATTTTCTTTTTCTTAATATTCCTTTTCTTCTTCTTCTTCTTGTCTACCTAGTTACTAACTTTAAGGCTTTCACTAGACAAATATGAAGAAGAGGAAGAAGACCGAATGGGCAAAGAAGGCAAAGGATCCATGTTAGCATCAACTTGTTTAGGTGGAGGACTACTTGGTTGAGGATAATTTTGGACTTTCAGAACCATAGGGGTCAAAAATAACCAAATTAGTAAACCAATGGTAAATCCAGGAAGGGACAACATTTCCATATAAGGAGCACCAATATTTGCAAACGAAGGAAAAGGAATACGATTATCATCAGAGGGGTTTCCTTGACTGGTGGACTCGGGAACTATCGCTATTAGTCTCAACTTGAGATATACTAAGGATTTGTTCCATGGTATACATGTTATTCTATGGTAAATTAATTTATTTTAGAAATTAACAAAAAAATAATAAAAAAGGGGTAGCTACGCAAAAGGGTTTACCAAGCAACTGTGAACTGTAATATACAATGTTGGAGAACCAAGGATTTACGTACAGGTAGGAAATATCCTCGAATGTTGTGTTCGGTGTATCATAGTGTACAAGGTGGGTGACTCGGTTACCTATGGATGGATAGAAACCTATGGTGGACTTCCAAAATATACTCGATGGTACGTGGAAGTGCAGTCTGTAGTAGTGTTGTCTAATGCATAACCATTCGATAAGAGAATTCCCATATACTTATCATGTGTGGAGTACCATCCAATATACCCAAAGGTACGTGGAGAATAATCCTCTACACTTACATAGGTGGAACAAAATATCACCCTTGAGATACAACAATAGAAAGCAATGACAAAACCTATGTTTAAAGACGATGGAACACATCTCTAGCCTAGACCTCTACGTGTTTTCATTATTGCTACAAATGTTTCTTAGGTTGATTCAATAAATTTTAATGTTTATATTCAATTAATTTTATTTTTTGGGCTCACTGCGAGTTTCACTTGAATTCCTAAAGATGCAAGATACCATGAAGAAATGAAATCTTTCACTTTCAACGAAAATATATCTAAAGGAGGGAAGAGACAAAGAGTACACAACATACAAAATGCATCAACCAATATACTAAGTGCAATTCCCTTTTAATGCAACTGTTCCAATACCCAGGCACACAAAAAACCCTATATGCTAATGTAAAGAGATTTTTTCTTTTCAATTCCTCTTAATTTTCAAATATGATGAAAACTAAGATGCACATCTAATCATTGATAAAAGAAAACTTTTCAGAACGATGACTAGAACACCAATTCATTCAAGAACTCAATGATAAAAAATTAGTTTTTTAATGAACTAATGATAAGAACAAAGGAAAATCTAAAAAAATACTTATCAAAGGCATTCAAAACCAAAAGGAAACCAAATGGAGGCTTCTGAGAGACCACAAGACACTCAGGGACTTAAGGATGAGCATATGGAATAATGTTGGATAGAGATAAAACCATACAAAAGAAAATTTATGCATGAATAGGGACCAATGTAGGTGTTAATAGGGCACCAGTGCTCTGTAATGCATGCAAAAAGAAGGCTTAGGAGGGTTGATATGCTCTGTCACTAGACCAGAGATAGCGGTGATTAGGGGTTGCAAGGTTCCGAAACAAAAATTGCAATTGAAACTCAATGAAATATATTCCTAGGTCTATTATTAATTGTGTAAGATAGTGAAGTTCCGAAGAAGAGGTAAAAAAAGCATTAAGGATAAGGAAACCACTAAGGGAATACATCGTTCCCTAGTATGGTCACTAATGTTTTATACAAAATCTATGACTACGAACATAAGCATCTTCCCTAGACTTGATGGCCTAGTTTAGAAGAATAGGAATCAAAGAAATCAATGTTTTCCTTAAAGTAAATAGAAAATGGGATGAAGCCTACCTAAAATCCATCGTAAGCCTCACTCCTCTCTTGGCTTGTATGCTCCAATCCTAGCTTTGATCACCATAATTAGAATCTGCACAATTAGACAACAAAAGTGTAACAATCCTGGTGAAAATTCCATGTAATAAAAGTTAATAAAGGAAAAACAATAACCACGGTTGATGGGACACTTATTCCAAGTTGGATTTTGGGAAAAAAATCCTAGTGGGTGTTCATTTCGGTTATTATGGCTAAGGAAATTGGCAAAGGCAATGAATAAGGCTTTGGAAAGGTAAAATGGCATTTTTGGCACATTTATTTATGAAATTAATGGAAATTAGGAGAAAAGGGAGGTGAAAGGTCACATGTTTCATGTGAGGAGGAAATTGAAGAAACATAATGGAAAAGGAAGAAAAGAGAGGACTAATTGATAAAAGGGATTTTGAGGATCAGTTTGTAACCTTTTGTCAGTTCAATTTTGGAGCTCTCTCATTATTCTCTCTCTCTCTCACTCTTTGACACTTAGAGCTTTCTTGGACCATTTTGGCATTAGATCAAGAATGAAAAAGAAGGAAAGAGGAAGGTAGGAGCAAGTAAGGAAGGGAAGGATCAAGTATCTACATCAATATTCTTTGTAGTTATCAATTTTCATGTGTATTTTCCTTGCTAGATTTGGAACACATGGTATTCCATGTGGATCTCTTGCTGTTATGGCATGGGATTTCCCAGGTGTGACAATGTTTTCAACCTAGCCTTTCCATTTTCGGATAGTCATGGTGTGATGGGGTTCTCATGTTTTGGTTGAGATGGATTAGTGGATGGATTCAAAGCTGAGTGAGGTGGATCTATGAATGATAGAATACATGGCCTAGTAACACCTGAACCAAAATGTGGGTTGCGGTAAAGCCATATTTTGTGTTGCCTTTATGGGCCAAGGAATCCTTGCCGATGAATTGTGGGATATACAGTAAAGCCTAGAGGTGGTTTCCCTTGATTAGGCATAGGAATCCCTACTGGTGAATGGCAGGATATACGATAAATCTTAGAGGGTGGTGTCTTGGTTTAGGGCCTAGTGATACCTGGATCAGACTATGGATTGCGGTAAAGCCTGAGAGACTAAGAGACAGGAAAATTCCTCACGTGTAACTGGAGAAATCTGGTGGCATCCATGCTTGTTTGGCCTAGTGGTCTAATGGTGATCATGGTAAAGCCTATTATTACATGTTTATTGTGTTGGCTTAGTGATCGAGGATGGATTATGGTAAAGCTTGGTTTCTATTAATGAGGGTGAGGTGGTTTAGCCTTATGATGCTCTGGTTGGTTATTTTGGTTTGAGTCCCACATTCATGTTTCAAATATGGCATCGGGGATGAATGGATGAAGAGAGATTTGGCTTAGTCATTCTATGGTCGGGTGGAACATGGTAGTCCCATCCTAGGTTTGGATTTTGCATCATCAATATGAGGTTATTTCTCTTTGTATTTCTATGAGTATTATACTAGTTTATATGTGGATCATATGGCTGTTATTTCCTTGGTATTTCTGTTGACATTATACTGGTTACGTACATGTTTTATGACTATGACTATGTATGGATATCATCATGTTTCTACTTGTAAATGGATGAAAAATGTATCTATGACCTAATAGATGATAGTGCAACAAATGATATAAGGGAACAATGCTTCATAGTGATTCTCAAATAAGTATGAGACCCTCATGATTAAATATGTTGTTTACACATGTAGATTACATATTTGTGATATGTTTAACGAAATGTCTATCATGGCTACTAGGGCTCTGATTAAGGGCTTGTTCAAGTATTTGAATTTGCATCATTGTTTACTTGTTATCTTTCTGTTCTGAATGTGTCATTCAATTTTGGGCAGTGACTTGTGCTAAGGGCTTGGAAAAGTGGCTCAAATCTTGGGGAAATTGTCACAACAATGAGAAAAATAGTCCTCAGACACTGGCACACCTTTTCATGAGAGCGTCTCTAGCTTCCTAAATGTTGTCAGGCCCATAACATGGGAGCGTCCAAAGGTCAAGTGGTCTAAAACCTTAGTGGGACCCAGGGGCTCGTTACCAGAATTTTTGGGATGGTTCTTAGGGGTCTTGTAGCTAATGTGGAAGGTCTTTATGATGTGTTTCCATCGATTCCATTTCCTTAAGGTCACCTAGGAGGTCGAATCCTATCATAGTAGCCTCTCGTCACATGTTTACCCTAGTTGGCCGTTTACTTGGGTAGATGTGGGAGGAGGGTGTTACAGAGTGGTATCAGAGCATGGTTCACCCTCTGGACTAGATGGGAGGTGTGTTGGTCATGAATTCATGTAATTTTCATGTGTGTTAATCATCCTTGTGGTCTATGTGCTTGTTGCATATGCATGGTGTCAGTCATGGTTGTAGTGATGTTGCCATGTGAAAGAGGATGTTGTTGTTATGAAGTGTGTCATCATGAGTGTATGATTGGTTAATTTTTTTTATGGCTTGCATATTGTTACTGTACATTGGTATGGTTGTTGATTGTCATGCATGAGGTCATGGTATGTGTAGTTGATATGGTCATGCATTGATGACTGGACTCTAGCTAGATCGATGGTTACATGGTTATGTTCTTATCGATTATATGTATATCTGTTGTCAAGATTATGCTATACATGTAGTACACTGATTGGTTGTTCACGTAGATGAGATATCTTCCCTGAATTATGCAAAGGTACATTGGTTTATTGTGATTTGGTTTAGCTGGAATAATATGCCTTGTAAGAGAAAGATAACAATTACTAGCAAGATGGTAGACTACAAAGACTCTCCCTATGAATTAGATGAGCAACGTGGTATTGGGAACTCTTTTGATTTGGAAGACACATTGAGAAGTTTCAAGGAAGAAATAAGGAGTTTTAAGGTGGACGATGACATTATCATACAGGCACAAGAGAAACAAGCATAGGTTAATGCAATACTTCTTCAGAGTTTGTCAAAATTGCAGCGACAAGGGCCACTTCGGATCAGCCATGGGAAGGAGGACAAAACTAATGGGGCATATGGAAGTAGGTCTCATGGTTGTCACATTTTAGATAAAGATGACACTATTAGAGATGGAAGGTTGTTGGATACTATGGATAGGAGAGGTGATGGATACAGGTACTATTCTATTTCAAGTTCTGACATGCATCATGATCGTCATCATTATCATCCTTACAGGAGGAGTGAAAGGGGATACTTATTAGATGAGTTTAAGAAAGAAAATCCACCTACATTTGATGGAGAGGTGAATAAACCATAAGATGCAGAGGCTTGGATACTTGGGATGAACAAGTTCTTTGAGTTGCATGAGTACACATAAAACACGAAGGCAAAAATTGCTATCTTTAGCTTAAAAGGTAAAGCAGATATATGGTGGGAAGATGTGAAGATGGCTAGAGACATCAGGACATATGACTTCATTTGGCACAAGTTCAAGAGTCTTTTCTGGAAGAAATACTTGTTAGAAAGGTACTATGATAGTAAGGTCAAAGAATTTTATGAGCTAAATATGGGGTCAATGATAGATGAAGAGTACATGACCAAGTTTCTGTGCTATTGAGGTATGTACCATATCTTAAAGATGAGAAGGCTAAAGTTCAACAATTTGTTAGTGGTTTTCCATTAGCATTTAGAGATCGGATTGAGTATGATGAGCCTCAATAACTTGAGGAGGTTATTGGGAAATTGAAATATTTCTATGAACAACCAAAGCATAAGAATGAATCTCAACAAGGATGGTAAGGAAAAGACAAAGGTTAAGGTAAATGGTAGCCGAAAAGAGAAAGGCCTTAGAAATCAGATGAGAAAGAAAATGTGGCACCACAAAAGAGGTTCAATGCAATTAGATAGGGACATGTGTCACAATAACAACATAGAGGTGAGGGGACTGGTTGGTTGGAGTGTTGGACATGTGGTAAGGAGCATCTTAAGAGAGATTGTCCATATAATCAAGGTGGTAGGCCTAAGATATATAGTGCACAGGAGACACATACTGTTGGGGATGTTGGTCATAGCGTTCCTCATATTTATGCATCATTGGATAACAAACAGGCAAACCATCAGGCATCTATCATTGAGATGGATGGTAAGCTTTGTGATCAAGTTATTTCTATTTTGATTGAACCTGGATCTAATTATAGCTTTGTTAGTCCTGACTTGGTGGATAAGTGTTATTTTGAGTAAGGAATTGCATGAAGAATCTTGGGCAGTGTAGTTGGATACAGGCACAAAGAAGTGATTTCATCATTGGGTAAGAGCTTGTGCATTTTATTTGAATGGTATGCCTATTGAAAAACATTTGAATGTATTACCATTGGGATCATACAATATGTTGTTGGGCATGTATTGGTTGTACCTTCATAGAACCAAGGTAGATTGTTCTGACAAATCCATTAGGTGTGTGGATGACTATGGGGAACTAAGAGTTTTATAGTGAAAGAAGAAAGCCACATAAGTTAGGATGGTGACCGTTATGCAGGAAAATCATAGTCATAGGAATGGGTGTATGTTATTTGCAGTGTACATTTTTAGTGACAAAGGTAAGGAAGTTGATGATGCAGATGTTTTGAACATGTACCCATTTCTACAACAGTGTCCGGATGTATTTCATGAGGACATTTCAGAGTTACCACCTCACAGGGAAGTAGACTTTTATATTGAGTTGGTGCCAGGGGTAGCTTCGACATCAAAGGCACCTTACAGGATGAGCACACCTGAGTTGGTAGAGTTGAAGTTGCAGTTGAAGGAAATGTTGGACAAGGGATACATTAGGGAAAGTGTATCATCATGGGGCACACCAATAGTGTTTGTGAAGAAGAAAGACGATACTCTCAAATTATGCATTGGCTATAAGAAGTTGAATAAAGTGACCATCAAGAACATGTATCTGTTGTCGATGATTGATGACTTGTTGGATCAGTTGAAAGGAGCAACAATGTCCTCAAAGATTTATTTGAGATCAGGATACTACCATGTACGTATCAAAGAGGAGGACATTTTAAAGACAACTTTCCGAATCAGGTATGGGAATTATGACTTTGTTGTAGGTTCATTGGGTTTGACTAATGCTCCAGCTGCATTTATGTGCTTGATGAATAGTGTTTTGCAACCATATTTGGATAAGTTTGTTATTGTGTTCATCGATGAAATATTGGTATATTCTAAAAATGAGGAAGAACATGCTGAGCATTTAGCAACAGCGTTGAGGTTGTTGAGAGAGCATCAATTATATGCTAATCTCAGCAAGTGCAGTTTTTTCAGACTGAGGTACACTACTTGGGACATGTTGTTTCCAAGGAGGGCATAGTAGTGGATCCATAAAAGATAAGGGCCATCATGGAGTGGGTAGCTCCTAGGAATGTGGATGAGGTGATATATTTCATGGGGTTGGAAGGATATTATAGGAGGTTCATCAGGAAATTCTCATTGATTGCTTATCCTATTACATCATTGCATAGGAAAGGTAAGAAGTTTGAATGGACATAGGATTGTGAGGCTAGTTTTGAGCAGCTTAATCAGTTGTTGAAACATGCACCAATGTTACAGATTGCAGATTCGAACAAGGAATTTGTAGTATGTACAAATGCTTACAAAAGAAAACTTGGTGGAGTCCTTATGCATAATCGATAGGTGATATGCTATGAGTCATGAAAACTAAAAGAGCATGAGAAAAACTACTCGACACATGATCTTGAGTTAGCAATGATCATACATGCATTGAAGATGTGGAGGCACTATCTTCTGGGCAAGAGGTTTGTGATGATGAGTGATCACATTAGGTTGAGGTATTTGTTTGACCAACCGAATTTGAACACCCGATAGGCTATATAGTTGGCCACGATTAGTGAGTTTAACTTCAAGATTAGGTACATCAAAGGAAAGGAGAACAGGGTGGCAGATGCCTTAAGTAAGTGGATACAAGTAAATCACTTAGCAACTATGAGCTCCTGTGGGATAGACGTACATGATAGGATCTTGCAGGCAAGTCAATAAGATGTCAGGTTTATGGATATTGCACATATATTGCAGCAGAGTGCAGGCAATAATACAATTACTGGTACATGTGGTAGTACAGGTACAATGTAGGTAGTAGTACATGTATTGGGTAGTGGTATATGTACGGGTACAGGTGCAGGTGCACAGGATGTGGACTATCGTCTCACAATAGACGGATTGGTTAGATTTAGTGACATGATATATGTGCCAGACAATAGTGAGCTCAAGAAGTTAATCTTGAGGGAGTTTCATACGAGAGCATATTTAGGTCACCCAAGCTATCAGAAGACATTGACCGCAGTAAAGATATTTTATTATTGGCCAAATTTGAAGAAGGATGTACCAGAGTTTGTGGTTAGTTGTTTCGATTGTCAATGTGTGAAGGTAGAGTGTAAGAATCTAGGTGGACTACTACAGACCATTGCGATTCTAGAATTGAAATGAGAGGTCATTTCCATGGAATTTATCACAGGTTTTCCAAGGACAATGAGACAACATGATTCAATCATGGTTGTTGTGGAAAGGTTGATAAAGGTTTCATACTTCATTCTAGTGAAGTCTACATTCTAAGCTAGTGATGTAGCATACGTATTCATCAAATATGTGGTCATATTGCATGGAGTTCCAAAGAATGTTGTGTCATATGGGGATGCAAAGTTCACTTCCAAGTTTTGAAAGGAGTTATTTGCAAGTTTGGGCACAAAGTTGGCCTTCAGTACAACTTATTATCCGTAGAAACATGGATAGACTGAGGGTCAATAGGATATTGAGGACATGTTGAGGATGTATGTGATGCATCAACAACGAAAGTGGGAAGAGTATCTTCCACTTATAGAGTTCACTTACAACAATGGGTATCAGGAATCTTTGAAGATGAGTCTGTTTGAGGTATTATATTGGCAGAGTTGCAACACTCCCATTAGTTGGAGTGATCTAGTTAACAAGGTGTTGACTGGATTGGACATGTTGGTGGACATGGAATAAGAAATGCAGGTTATAAAGAAGAATCTAAAGGAAACACATGATAGGAAAAAGAGCTATGCAGACCAAAACAGGTTGTTCAAGGATATCCAGGTTGGGGAACAGTTGTACTTGTGCATCAAACCAAAGACGATCTCCTTACGAATTGGATCATATGCCAAGATGGCACCACGATTTTGTGGACTCTTCAGTATTATTGAGAGGATTGGGCCAATAACCCATCAAATTGCATTGCCTTCAACAATGAAATTCAAAGATGTTTTCCATGTGCCATTTCTTAAGAAGTATGCTAAAGATGCTGATCATGTGATTGATTGGTTTGTATTGCAGATGGAACCAGATGGAGAATTCTAGCCGGAGCCTCAATGTATATTGCAAAGAAAAGTGCTCATGCTCTAGAATCGAGCAATCGAGAAGGTTAAAGTGTAGTGGAAGCACTTTGGGCCTGAGGAAGCTACATGGGAGATTGAGGATCAAATGCGAGCCATGTATCCTTCATTGTTGGCTGGTTGAGGCAAAGCAATTTTGGTATGGTGTTTTGGTACATGTTCAGTGATGTTTTGGTATATGTACATACATATGTGGATGTTAATATCGCCCTAAGATATGTTATAAAGCTTCAATAATAAGTATGGGTGTCATGTCATTATGATGCTATGTTTGCTATGTTGTCATTTTGGTTTTCTTTTTAGTAGGGTGATCATTGTAAATACTGCATCGAGTTATGTTATAAAGCTCCATGGGAAGTATGTTTTCTTTTCAGTAGTTTTGTGGAGGTATATTTGTGGTTGAACACTCAGGATGGTGTCCCCCAAGGGGGAGGGTTCTGTAAAAGCCTTGGTGAAAATTCCATGTAAGAAAAGTTAATAAAGGAAAAATAATAACCATGGTTGATGGGACACTTATTCCAAGCTAAATGTTGGGAAAAATGTACTTCAGAATGGTTACTTCATCTCTTTTCATCCGAGTTCTTCCAAATTATTGGCCTACAGGTTACACTCACACTGGTTGATGTAGGATGCCTTAATTCTTTCCTTCCACCAGATATTTTCCCATCGACTCCAACTCATTGCTTTGGGAAAAAGATCTAGAGTCCCTTTTGAGTACCATAGGGTTTGCAATCATCCATGGCAGACTCCTTCGCTATCGAAAGAGAGAATACATCAATGTATCCTGATTGATAAAGCCTCTCAAGTGTTTGACTTCAACACATTTATTCACACTTTTTATATTATACTGGGATACCTTGACTCTCATCATCATTATCGGCGAGTTGTCTCACGTTTGTTAACGATATACATCAATGACTAGTAATCAAATGATTTATCACATGGTCGACTTCAACTGATTTATTCCCATAGTGTAGAAATGTACCATCTGCGGTCGGTGAAGACCTCGGGTTGTGTTAGCATCCTAGTTCGCTTGTTAGTCTTTTCATTTTTCTGCCAGTGCTACCAACCACCCTTATATGCTGCAGTTCATTTTAGCAACATTCTATATGTTGACACTTGAGTTTTTATGTAGTACCACTATTCTAACTATATGATATGGTATTATTATAAGGATCAGTTATGCAACATCAATGATTAGACGTTCTTCGAGAATCATTGATCAGTTCTTATATATGTGATATTGAGACATAACTCTGTTGTGATCCTTTGCGTCTATGATCAGACGATCCACTATGTATTCTTCAGTCTTATTTGTACACTTATGTATACATGATGGATCTTCTTTGTACTTGATCAACAAACATGCTTTACTATCTCTGATAACGGGTATGCCTACCTTAGACATGAGCCTTCTTTCTGATTCCTTCTACATGTATTTAGCAGGCCAAAATCCTGTGATATCCTCTCAAGTTATCAAATGATCTCTCTTTGTACTTAATACATTTCGGCCATGATATACCCCTTCTGACCTCATCTATTAGGGGGCATATATTATGGCATCATTCAACACTCCTGTAGTTATGATGCTGTTATATGGCCTTGGGTAGCCCTTTCCCATTCAGACTTGGCCACTTATTAAAAAATATTTTTTAAAATTCTATATGCGACTCTACCCTTAAAAAAGCGTGTGTAAACACGAGTACCATAACACCAAGCTTGCATACATAATTTAAAATATGAAAAAATAAAATATTTCTTATTTCTTGGGTAGAGTTTGCAGTTTTCATTGAAAGCCCACCTACAAGAGCTTGTGGCCTAAATGAATCAACTGATTTCTGGTGGTATTTATACACCTCATGGGAAGGCATAAAACATAGAATGAGATAGGATATCGACATTATAGTCCATTTGTTGCCAGATCAAGTCTGATTTTCCCTATGCCTCCTGCATTCCCAGTCATAGGAGACCCTTGTCTCCTTGCAAGGATGTTTATCTTCCATTATATGACATCCTTTTGCACATGTTGAGAGGTGATCTTTGAGGCTTGGGTTGGACGGATTCCAAGGAAGGTTCGTTGATGACTTGGATGGATTAGGTTGTATTCTTCCACTTCTATTTGCTGATATCAATAAAGAAGCTTTATCACGTTCTTAAAATCTTGTGATCTTACTCGGTGGGGCTAGGAATCCTTGCCGATGAATGGTGGGATATACGGTAAAGCCTAGAGGTGGTTTCCCTTGATTAGGCCTAGGAATACTTGGTGGTGAATGGTGGCATATATGGTAAAGCCTAGAGGGTGGTGTCTTAGTTTAGGGACTAGTGATCCCTGGATTGGACTATGGATTGCTTTAAAGCCTGAGAGATTAGGAGACAGGAAAATTCTTCATAGTGTAGGTGGATAAATCCAGTGGCATCCATGCTTGTTTGACCTAGTGATCTAGTGGATATCATGGTAAAGCTTGTTATTACATGTTTATTGTGTTGGCCTAGTGATCCGAGATGGATTATGGTAAAGCCTAGTTTCTATTGATGAGGGCGAGGTGCCTCATGATGCCCTGGTTGGTTCTTTTGGTTCGAGTCCCACATTCATGCTTAGAATATGGCACAGGGGTGAATGGATGAAGAGATATTTGGCTTATCCATTCTATTGTCAGGTGGAATGTGGTAGTCCCATCTTAGGTTTGGATTTTGTATCATCAATATACTGGTTTATATGTGGATCATATGGCTGTGATTTCCTTGGTATTTCTGTTGTTATTATGCTAGTTATATATATGTTTTATTACAACGGCTATGTATGGATCTCATCATGTTTCTACTTGTAAATGAATGAATAATGTATCTATGACCTAATATATGATAATGCAGCAAATGATATAAAGGAACAATGCTTCATAGTGATTATCAGATAAGTATGAGATCCCTATGCTTAAATCTGTTGTTTACACATGCATATTGCATATTTGTGATATGTTTTATGAAATCCCTATCATGGCTAGAAGGGGTCTTGTTTAAGTATTTGCATTTACATCATTGTTTCCTTGTTATCTTTCTGTTATGAAGGTGTCATTATATTCTAGGAAGTGACCTAGGCTTTGGGCTTGGAAAAGTGGTTTAAATCCTGGGGATGCTGGCACAACACTGACAAAAATATTCCCTAGATGCTGGCATTGCTTGTCATGAGAGTGCCTAGAGCCTCCTAGATGCTCTCAGGCCCATAGCATGGGAGCGTCCAAAGGTTAAGTGGTCTAAAAATTCAGTGGGACCCAAGGGATGGTTACTAGAAATGTTGGGATGGTTCTTAGGGGCTCTGTATCTGATGTGGAAGGTATTTATGATGTGTTTATGTCGATTCCATTTCCTTAAGGTCACCTAGGAAGTTGAATCCAATCATAGTATCCTATCGTAACATGTTTACCCTGGTTGGCTGATTACATGGGTAGATGTGGGAGGAGGGTGTTACAAAAGCCAACAATCTACGACATTTATGTTGTATCATCCCATCACTTTATTGAATATATCAACATGCAATTGAAACATATGAAATCATAACATCACATATAGGAAATAAATGAAATATTTGTATTAATAGAAATGGAGAGAGTTAAAACCAAATATAGATTCGATATTGTAGAAGAGCTCCTCAAAATTGACTTGTCCTTCCTCGTCACAAAGTGTATATGTGTGTCACCTTATGCATGGAATAATGATTCTCACAACAAAAACATGAGGGTAGAATCGATCTCCAAAAGCCAACCCCTAGCTTGTGGGTGACAGTAAATATATAGGAGAAGATGGTAGTTTAGAAATTCTTATGCATTTACCAATCTAGACTTGAGATCCATTCTTGATGGGAGGATGAGCTCAAGGGATAAGGGGTGAAATATCCAAAGTAGGATAGGATAGGATTCAAAATTTTCATCCAAGGTAAATGGTTACAATAACCTCTGGAAGCTTCTAGAAGAGGAAGCTTCATGATTCTTTTTATTTTTCCCCAATTTCTAGAATCAATGCATCCCCAGCAAGGAGAAACCTGTTGGTGATCAACGAATATCCAAAGAGGGTCAACATGCTTGTGAACATAGTATCTTAAGTAAGTAGGGCGAATTGGGCCTTAAATGTAGGTTTTAACCCCATACAGAAATTACCTGCATACGAATTCTAGAAACAATAAATAAACAATGGTGAGAGCATTAAACATAAAATAGATATGTATAGAGATTTTCCCTGGATCCCAAAACCGGGACTACTAGATTGATTTTTCATTATATTCATTTCAATGTTATAATACATATATATACATGCCGAAGTGTCCATAAACGCCGATCCATTAACCATGGATTAGAACATAACCGTAGTTCCCTTGGCCAGATCTACAAAACACCATGGGAAAAAAACCATCATGCCCAAAACCATGTGCGAAATCCATGCACAAAACCATAGGTAGGTCTGCCCACCTAATATAGGGTCCATTTTTTTTCCTAGGACGTTATTGTCCCCCCACTACGCTTGGAGCAACGAAGGAGGTACTCGCCCCCCACCCCTTTAATCCCCCTACTGCGCGCCGAGGGCTAGTCGTGGAAAGAATATAACACTCACCCAAAATTCTCCCAATTATTGCTTTCTTTCCACAAGGGGCCAGAGGAGAGCTTATTCA
Source organism: Pinus taeda (assembly GCA_000404065.3). Taxonomy (NCBI): domain Eukaryota; kingdom Viridiplantae; phylum Streptophyta; class Pinopsida; order Pinales; family Pinaceae; genus Pinus; species Pinus taeda. The sequence goes on along the minus strand of APFE031535412.1, from coordinate 75,737 downwards.
TTAGTCTAGACCTGCAAATGCCCATTGTTTCTCTACACCAAGAGAACTTCTCCATGTTCACAGACTTTGTTAATGCATATGTAGTATTCTTCAAAGTGTCCACCTTTACCAACAATACCATTTTTTCCTCAACCATATCCCTTACAAAGTGATACTGAACATCAATGTGCTTTGTTTTGAGTGACAACTAGGGTTCTTTGCTTCGAAAATTGCACTTTGGCTGTCATAGTCTATCCTTATAGCTCTATGTACTAACTCCATACTTGAAAACAATCTCTGCAACCAAACTGCTTCCTTGCTTGCATGAGCGGTTGCCATGTATTCTACCTCTGTACTTGAAAGTGCCACTACAAACTGTCTCTTTCTCATCCAAATGACTACACCTCCAAATAGGTTAAGCACATTCCCACTTGTAGATCTTCTTTGATCGAGATCGCCAACCCGGTTTGCATCAACAAAGTGACGAATGTCCAAAACTTTGTCCAATCCTGGTCTTCCTTGGTAGCACAAACCATAATCACTAGTGCCACGCAAATACGTGAAAACCTGCTTCACTGTTATCCAGTGCTCCTTCCCTGGTTTTGACATAAACATGGTCAATACTCCCAATGCATGTGCAATGTTTGTTCTAGTACATATCATTTCATACACCAGGCTCCTGACTGTACTTGTGTATGGAACACGGGACATGTCCTCTTCCTCTTCTTGTGTCTTGGGACATTGTTTTATACATAACGTTACACCTACAAGTATAGGAACCTTCACCAGTTTACTATCCTACATATTAAACCTCTGCATTATTGTCTCAACATACCTCCTTTAGTTTAACCAGAGCTTTCTCTTTCCCGATCTCATTTAATTTCCATGCCCAAAATATAGTTTTCAGCACCAAGATATTTCATGTCGAATTTGAAGGACAACTGGGTCTTCAAATCCTATATAATTTCTTTATTATTTCCAATCAACAACATATCATCCACATACAATACCAAATAAATAACACGGTCACCAATTAATTTTAAATACAAAAAATGATATGATTTACTTTTGGTGAATCCAAGTCCCTGTAGAAATGTATCAAATTTCTAATACCACAACCTTGGTGATTGTTTTAACCCATACAAAGACTTTTTTAACCTACATACCAGTTCCTTCTTACCCTTCACCACAAAGCCTTCAGGTTTCTCCAAGGAGATATCTTCTTCCAGATCCTCATGAAGAAATGTTGTCTTCACATCCATATGTTCTACCTCAAAATCAAAAGCAATAACAACAGATAAAATTAATCTAATAGAAGCTACCTTGGAAACTGTAGAATTTCCCACTGTAGATCAATAGATTATGCAATATACTAAAGCAAAGTACAAGATCTACTTCTACAAGAAACTTTGTGGAAGCTTAATCGAATATGAGCAAGATCAAACAGAACACATATAACTGAGAATGAGAAAGAAATCACACATGAACACAGAAGAATACTATGGGGAAAGTCTTAGCTAAAAACCCCAATCTATGTATTATCATATAAGTGGAAATATGTCCAGATTACACAAAGCATTAGCTCACAAGCTATCCTGCTCTCAGTCCAATCCCTCTACTGCTCATAGACAGAATAGACACAACATATGCCTTCCTCTAGTCCTCCAAGCCTCCTATTTCCTTGCACAGTTTTTCTTGGGGTCTAGTGCTTCCACTTGTGTGAATTCCCACCTCACACTGCTAACTTGGCTCAGTAGTAACTGCATAATTCTGAAGGAGATAATTCCATCTGCATGGATGAGTTTCATATATATGAAAATTCCTCCAACTGATAGTACACTATCCCTTCCTCTGATCTCAACTGGGTCTCTGACTGAACTGACATGCATGAGTTATTTATGAGAGAATATTCAGTTATCTGGAGAGAAATATTTACATGCATGCAAGCATTAACTAATTGAACTCACAATTAATTCTACAAACTGTTAGAACTAATCTAACTAGAATTAACTCAGTTCACTGAGCTAACTAATTACAACTCAATGTACAACTCATCCTGATCTCCTTTAATCAAGGGATAACTTCCTCAATCAATGGAGAAACTGTTGCATGTCTCATAGACTTCATGTTTGATTTTCTCCAACTAATTAACTCAAGATGAATTAATTAATTATTAATCAAACAACTGCTAATATCAAATTCAAATTTAACTTCTCAATTTTAGTTTAGGGATTAACTAAAATTGGAATCTATCCTGAAATGCTATTTATAGCAATTCAAATTTTAGCACTTTCATTTTTCATTCCTTGTTGCTATGTCCAAAACTGGTACCCAAACTGATATTTATAACAGTGCTATTTTTAGCATTTCTTATTGCTATTTTCAACAGCAACAGGAGAAAAAATATCACCAAAATCAATTCCCAACACCTGGGAATAACCTTTTTCTACCAATCGAGATTTGTATTTCTCCACCTTGCTCCTTGCATTCATCTTCTTCTTAGACACCCATTTTCTTCCAATGGGTTTCCTTCCAGCTAACAGCTCCACTAGATCCCAAGACTCATTTTTGTCCAAAGATGACATTTCATCAACCATGGCCTCTTTCTAGAGTTTTCCATCCTCTAAATCTACGGCCTCCCTGACGGTTCTAGGATTATCATATGTAATAGATAAAGAAAAATTTGAACATAAAGCAGATGGACTATACCTTTTTGGTTTCCTTCTTTCTCGAACTGATCTTATCATAGCTGGTATTTGTGGCTCTTCATCTTTTGATTCCTCTTCTGCTATAGAGTTTGATTCTTCCTCCTTTAGCTCAAAATATATCTTCTCAGGTTCCTTTACTAGGACTTCATATTTAATAACATCTTTCACCTCTCTAAACACCACATCTTAGTTGTACACAACCTTCCTTATTTCTGAGTTCCAAATCATATAACCTTTTAAACCATCCTTATACCCAATAAGATGCATCTTTCAGATTTACTATCCAACTTGGTTCTTTTCTCCTTTGGAACATGTACATATGCATCACATCCAAATACCCTCAGATGTCAAAGAGAGGGCTTCTTACCAGTCCATACCTCTTGTGGAGTCTTATCCTCCAACACTGATGAAGGCGATCTATTGACTAGGTAACATGCAATCTCTGCCGCCTCTGCCCATAATTTCTACCCTAACCCGACACCGTTGAACATGCTTCTTACCTTTTCCATAAACATCCCGTTCATTCTTTCTGCAACTCTGTTTTGCTGAGGTGTGTATGGATTAGTCTTATGCTGTGCTATACCACACTTCTTACAAAAAATTTAAAATTCCTTCTTGCAGAACTCTCCACCGTTATCTATCCTTAACACCTTTATCTTCTTCTCTGTCTATTTTTCCACGAGAGACTTAAATTATTTAAACTTGTCAAAGAATTCAGATTTATTCCCAATGAAATAGATCCATGTATTCCTTGATAAGTCTTCTATAAATGATATGTAGTACACATACTAGTGATGGAACCGATAAAAGTCCAAACACATCATTGTGCACAAACTATAATATCCATTTCGCCCTCTTAGCAGCAGAGGGGAAACTCACCCGATTCTGCTTTCCATATACACAATCTTCACATAAATAGAAATCTAGAGATAATTTAGACATACGTTCTACCATACCATTACCATGAAGCATTTGGAGGCCCTTCTCTCCAATATGCCAAGCTTTTGATGCCATAGCATGGTATTTTCTCCAGAGACCACTAGATTTTCTGCTCCACTTTCAGGAAACATAGAACTGTTGCACCCATCAATAATAGTGCTACCTAGAAGCCTATATAGAGTTTCGATCAAAACTCCCCACATCAATACCAATGCTCCCTGAACCATCTTGTAGGTATCTTTGTTGAACACTGTTTTTACACCTGCATCATCCAACTTTCTTACAAAAATAATATTCCTAGCCAATCCAGGAATATGCAAAACACTCGGAAGTGTTCTAATCCTTCCACCTCGCAACTTCAACTTGAATTTTCTGTGGTCATTGATTCTAGTCTTCCTGTGATCCCCTAAGAAGAAATCACCACCATCATATTTCTCATATTCGCAGAACCACTCCCTATGAGGAGTGAACTGAAAGGATGCACTTGAGTCAATCAACCATGCCTCATGATCTACATGTTCACTTAACGAAGAAGCCAAGTACACATCCTCACCTTCATCTGAGGTGTTTTTTGCCTCTGCAGAAGGAGAATCATAAGATCCCTTTCCTTTCTCAAGAGCTTTAGATCTACAATCCCTTTTGAAGTGCACTTCCTTTTTGCATTTCTAGCACACCTTTACATGTATTCCTAGAAATTTTGATCTCCTTCTAGATTTAAACTTCCCACTCGAAGAATTATTTTTGTTTCTATTCTAGGACTATCCTCGTAAAAACAAGGAATCACCATTTTGGCCCTCCAAATTTTCCTGTCTAATCTCCTTCGATATCAAGGATGAGATTATTTCATCAAACTGTAAGGTAGTTGTATTGCTACCTATTGCAAAAACGAGACTATCCCACAAATCTGGTAGAGAACCCAACAAACTGATACAATTATCTTCATCTGAGATTATATCAAAATATAAAAAGTGGCTTACCATAGTATTGAAGGCATTTAGATTCTCTGTCACCGAGTCTCCATCCTTCATCCTCAAGTTATGCAAAATTTTTCGTAGGAATAATTTATTCACTAGAGACTTAGATTGGTACAAGGTCCCTATCTTGTCCCACAAAGCCTTCGGTGAAGCTTCCCTTGATACATTCAACAATATTGAATTTGAGATACACAACTGTATTGTGCTCTTTTCCTTTCCCAATCTTTAGTTGACATTGTCGTTGGTTTAGTGCCTGGATCTATCGTGATCCACTAATCTTTATCCACCAGTAGATCCTCCATCTTGAGTTTCGTCAACTCAAAACTTTGACCATTAAATTTATCAATCTCTATCTTTCCACTACTCACCATATTCTTTCACTACAAGAATCGATCCCACAAATATCCCACTAAACAAGGTTTACCACAGGCCTGAGCACAACCCCTCAACAACAAAGGCGTCCCCTTGAAGCTGAAACAACTCCGATACCAAATGTAGGTTTTAACCCCATACATAAATTACCTTCATACAAATTTTAAAAATAGAAAAGAAACAATGGTGAGAGCATAAACATAAAATATATATACACAAAGATTTTTCCTTGGATCCCAAAACCAGGACTACTAGATTAATTTTTCATTATATTCCTTCCAATGTTATAATATATATAGATAAATAAATAAAATAAATAAATAAATAAATAAATAAATAAATATCTATCTATCTATTATATATATATATATATATATAATATATATATATATATATTAATATATATATATATAATATATATATATATATACACACACACACACACACACATGCTGAAGCATCCATAAACCCCAATCCATTAACCCTGGATTAGAACATAACCATAGTTCTCTTGACGTGATCTACAAAATACCTTGGGTAGAAAACCATCATGCCCAAAACCATGTGCGAAATCTATGCATAAAACCATAGGTAGGTCCACCCACCTAATATAGGATCCAATTTTTCTTTTCCCAGGGCACTACCCAGGACCCCATGCAGGGGGTCTCTTGCTCTCCCTCCAAACCCCTTGGACAGCGGGAGCTACCACCCCCCTGTGATCCCCCTGCTGCACCTGGTGCAACGAAGGGGGTACTCACTGCCCCCCCTCTAACCCCCCAATTTCGCACTTGGGGCTAGTTGTGGAAAGAATATAACACACACCCAACATTAAAAGCATTGAAATGAAGCACTTAAAGGTATAAATTTAGGGATTAGGAAGAGTCTTCGGGTTTGTGCAAGGGTGATGACAAGGGGTAAAAGGATATTGATTTGATCCAGTTAATAGACTTATTGACCAAATGTGACAAAGTGGCCTATAACAACCTCCTCTCCAAAATAAATAATAAGTTGGAAGGTTGGGCTTTTTTCACTTTAAAAATTGCTAGAAGACATGTCCTTTTAAAATTTGTTCTCAAAGCCCTTCCTATCGACCTATATTATGAGCTTATAACACCTACATCAATACCTTAGGATCTTTAGAGAATCCAATGATTCTTTTTGCGTGACTTAGCCATGGAATGCAAGTGGTCATCGCTAGCCTGGGATAAGCTATTCAAACCAAAACTCAAGGGAAGATTCAGTTTAAGGAACCCAAACACCATGGTGAAAATCATGAGCGAAAATCATCTGGTGGAAATGGTTACAAGGTGGCCCTGATCTATAGAAAAACATTTGGCATAAAAAATATGCTTCGCATACTCCTTCACATACTCCTTCACAACTCTTGGTCTATCTAAACCCTACAATTCTAGGCTCATCCATATGGTCTCTAGTTATGAAAGGTATTCATCTAATTTAGTAGCACTACCTTTGGGAAGTCAAGGATGGTCACGCGACATGGTTCTGGGAGGATTCCTGGCAACAATTCCAAAAAATGAGTGAAAACCAGCAACTGTCTCATATAAAGGAGCACATGAAATCTTAGGGCCTTAAAAAGTTGGTATACTATTGACATAGATCAGAGCCCTCTCATAAATGGTGCTAATGGCTTCTTCCAGCTTCTTGTATTCCTAAGCCATTGGATAACCAATGCCAACATTTCTAGGGGAATCTTCAATAGAGGATCATCCCTATTTTAGCCTAGCCCGACAAAATTTCATTGCAATACTTTGCAAAAGTAAATATCACCATCCAGAAGGCCTACCACTTGGCTATAGACCATCAAAACTTTCCAAAAGAAGAGGTTTGGACCAAAATTTGGAAATATCATACTTGGCGAAAATGTTCTTTTTTCTTTGGATGTTGTATAAAAATAAAACACTAACATGGGATAATATTATTAGGCACAATTATTAAGGCCCTTCTCGATGCCCACTGTGTTGTTTTCATTCTAAAATGCTGGAGGGTTCTTACTTAGATAGAAATCTCCTCAGTGTTCTTAAAACTATTACTAATTGGTGGAAGATTAAATCTCTTACTTAGATAGAGATCCCCTCAGTGTTCTTAAAACTATTACTAATTGGTGGAAGACTACCTTTTCCAATCTAATTCACAACCATATTTGGATGCTCTCCATAGGTTTTATCCTATGAAATATCTGGAAAGAATGAAACATGATAATTTGTAAAGGTTCCTCCCTATCCACTGATTCAATTTGGAGCCCTATTCTTTCCAACATTAAAGAATCTATTGTTGCTTCCCCCTAGTCTTTGAATGACCTGCACACCCATGGTCATGTTGCTTATATCCTCCTTCATTAGCATCTCCCCCTAGCCCTTATCTATTCACTTCCCATCACCCCCCCTTTGCCCATCATCCCTTCTGCCTAGGCCCCTCCTCCCCCTGATTTCTTCAAGATCAATTTTGATGGTGACTCATAGGGGAATCTAGGCCCAACTAGATTTGGAGGTATTGTTTAGGAACATAATGGTTATCCTCTCTACATATACTCTGGCTCCTTGGGCATTAACAATAAAAATTCATTAAATATCACTAGCTTAATCACTGGGTTGGAAATCATAAATGCTCAAGGTTACTCTAAAATGTTGATTGAAGACGATTCTCAACTTATTATTAACATGATCAACAAGATTAAAAATGACACTCCAGTTAGGAAAGTATTAGTAATATGGTGCTTGGAGGAACTCATCTCCACGGCGTCATCCCTTCTGACACAAATTTCAGTCACCATTCCATCTCACCTTCGAAGGTTCGACAATAAGGTAACATATTTTCTAGATAACTATGGATGTTCATGCTCTTAGGTAGCTCTTTCCTCTACTTGGAAACCTCTTAAGGAGTATCCAATTAAAGACAAGTGCTGACAACTTATTCAACAAGACTCATCCCTCCCTGATGTCATGATGAGATTGCAAAAGGTGGGGGGGGGGAGATGACATTACCACACTAAGCCAAGTGGATGGTGGAAATGGTAACATACCCTCATAACCATGTTTCATATTTCACTGCACACAAGGAGCCCCATACAAGCACTTTGCTGGCCATTGAAACTGTGATGAACTTTCCCACCAACATTGATTGTAATTTGGATTACCAGGCCTACCATGGATTGACTTATGTGGATTTTAATTGTCATGATTTTCCATCCAACACCTATGTTCTAGTGTTTTCTTCTCAAAGATGTACAAAAAGAACCCACTTGAGTTGTGGATGACAAACAATCTCAACAATATAAATGGCTGCTAAACATTGTAGATCTGTAGCAACCGATAGAAACAAAACCTACCAAAGTCTGGATATATGCCACAATCATAGTTAAACAACAAAAATAAAGGGTAATAACTCCAATCATCCAATGTAAACTAGATATACAAAGAATAGTTTTTATTATAACACCCGTGAAGGGAACAAATAAATGTCACCAATCCCCCTCTATGGGATGGGTTCTTGGCTTTCCTCAAATGTCTTTAGCTTGTGTAGAGTCTCTCTCCTCTATAATGTGTAAACCCAATAAAAATATGGTGTGCGACAATGAGAATAATCAGAGTTACAATAGTGAGTGCAACAATGAAAATAATCAAAAGTGAATAATGAATGGAAAACCCTCCTATTTATAACAAAATATTGAGTTATCCTCGAATCATGAGCAATAATAAAATATTATTGATCCCATTCTTGGAATTACCACTTGGAATATTTTTATAATATTTGTCTAGGAGGGAAAAGGTATTTAAACTTTTATTTAGAAATAATAAATAAATAAATGATTTATTTATTATCTCAATGAATTAGTTAAGGAATAATAAACAAATACGGATTTATTTAATTATTCCTAAGGTATTTAGTCAAATTTAATAGAGAATAGTAATTAATTAATGATTATTTAGTTATTCTTAGAGAAAAATAAGAAAAATAATGAATTATGTGTTTATTTTTCATGATTGGGTCAAATTTAACAAGGATTAATAATAAAGCAATGTTTAATTAATTATTCCTAGAATAAAATCAAATAAATAGTGATTTATTTAATTATTCTTCATGGGTTTAACTATAAATTACTTAATAAAGGTGGTTTATTAGGTAATTTATCACAATGAAAACAATTTTACTAGGGTAAAATTGGCTTTACATGGTGTACTTCGATCCACCTAGTAATTTAGGCTAGATGATCAATTTTTTGGTGATAACAACCTCCCTCCTATTGTTATTAACTTGTTCATTATTGATGACCTCGTCTCTGGTTTATTCTATCTGTCGTCCCCTTTGAGTGCCTATATAATTCATTCCATGGGAATTGACTGGCCCACTTCTGTGAGCGTCGGCCAGGTCCATTACCCTTCTTTTGTAACATCTCTTGCCATTTCTTAATTGGTAACTCATCTTTTCCCTAGATGGAAATTGAAAGACATAACACATTTAGCTCCATGACATACTGAGGTGGAGTTATTATTTCACTTTCCACTTCAAATTATCATGCATGCAGTAGTTTCTAAAGAGGATCATCTAAGCAATGCCGTAGTGAATCATTCTAGGCGTCAGCAATCTTTGGTGGCATCAACTTCATCTCTGGCTTGAATTCTCTCCATGGTCCTATTCGTTTCCAACCGCTCCTTACGTGGCCTCTATTTTTTGGTCACCTGTCTTCCCCCCATTTCCTTTGAACTTTAGGTCCCAATTTCCCCATGCCCCACCAACATGCACATGTCTTCCAATGGATGACATATTATTGGGAGAAAGCTTCTTGGGGTCACTCTTGTACCCACCAATTCCTGGAAGAAACAACTGCCAGATTCCAAGAGCTAAATACTTACCCCATTCAAGAAGAACTCACCCACTAGGAACATGATGGAGCCTCAACGTGATAACAACTCTCTGATAGAAATATTATTGCTAAGCTGGATGACTGTGTACTGTACGTTGGCCACAATTGAGACCAATTCAACCAATACATGTATATTATCAACTTATAATGGAACTTAAAGTTTCTCTTGCGCCACATTCTTATGGATTGAATTTAGCACTAAACTAACATCCTCCACTCTTTGGCACACCTCCATTTACATCTGAGGGACTTGAACCAACATATGGATAAAATTGAGCAACATTTCGGCGTTCCTCCTTTGGTTGCAAATATTTTTGGCAACAATGAAGACCCAATTTAGGTTTCCACCATCGATTCTGATCCGTCTGCTTAATTTATGTCACACCCTTGTTTATTTTGGATCATGATATTATAGTCTATGTTGCTAGCCTACTTGGCCTAGGTCTCAATAGATACTTCAATTTTTTAGTTTTTATGACTATTTTGATATCTAATGCCTCTTAGTGTAGAGTGAAATTTTGATTATGTTCTAGTCTCCCTAGAGAAAGAATGACCTAGGATACTCTACTCTTTAGAAGGAAATAAAACATTTATCCAAAAAAAACTCTACTCAAAACCATTTCAAATATTACTCCTTTTTGTTTAAACTAACAAAACAAATTTGTAAATATAATTTCATTCTAGATTTTGATATTTCATTTATTTGATAATTTTCCCTAAATATAAAAATACATTTATGTTATTTTTAATAATATATTTATTTATTTATTTTATATTTTTTAAATTTTAAATTAATTAATCGCAAATATAATTTATAGTTTATGTTTTAAACTAATAGGTTGAATATTTGAAATAATGAAATATATTTAAATAATTCTAATATATATTCCTATTTTTTTCCAATATTAAATAGTAACCAAACTTTTCATATTTCTCATTGGTATCATAGTTGAGTTTGATTAATATTTTTTAGAATGTTGAACTCACTTATGGTAATAGTATATTGGTGAAGTTCTCGAGTAATGAATATAGTTTTAGTCTCTTTCCTTTTTCTTTTAATGGATTTCCTTGGATCATCACCTTCACTTAAATGATTTATTTCATTTGTCCATAAGTTTCTCTTTCTCAGAGAGGCATTTCTTAACTCCATTGACACTCTTTATTTCCCTAAGGTTCAAAAGGAAGAGCTCTTTAATGATTCCAAACTATCATTGAGTATGATGCAATGCACTTGTAAAATCAATATTAACCTATCTATTTTAGTCTTTGGTATATGATCAATGTTGCTACCATTAACTGTACTAAATATATTCTTTCAACCCATACAATAAATACATTTTTGTTCATTGGTTTAAAATGGCTATTATAGTGCACCCACATTTTGATTATGAAATTGATGTTGAATATTTTGCTATTCTTTTAGATGTGTGCCACTCCACCTAGCCTTAAGTATTAGTAGCACAATTCCATGGTTACATTAGCAAGGATGCCTGCTATCATGTTCTATTTGGGTTCACTATGACTTTATACGATCACCATATGAACATGAATGGGTACTTTATATGTATATTAATGGCATTGATATACTTCCTAACACTACTTATTTCACAATTGGGTGCAATGTCATATTATGATATGTAACATAAGTTGCAAGTTATCCAAGTTAACTAGACAATGTATTCGTAAAGGATCACGACATCTCTTATAGGTTTAATTCTCATTGTCTCTTCACAACGATTGGGTCCAATCTTACCTATCAATCTAATCTAACAACTCACTTTTGTATATGATCATCAAGTTACTAGGAAATCATACTAAAACCACCCTATTTCAAAACACCCTCTTAAAACTCATTCATTTTATTCTAGTATATGACAAGAAACGCTCATTAGACCAACTATCCAAGACAAACTTGGATAATATATTTCAGTTAGACTCATTAAGTCAAACTAAAATCCATTTCCAACCGTCTGTTTTCATCTTAACTAGGAAAATTTACATGTTCCTTGAGTCTAAACTCATTCCATAACCTTTTACCAAATGAATCTACTCCATACTACCCATGTTTTTTGTGTTTTTGGCAATAACGAAGAATCTCAATCTTATTCAACCTAATAGTTGAATTGGAAATTTCAATGGATGAATTCTACAAGTCACAAGATTAGTTCTCTTAATAAATAATTGACATCTATAAAGCATAATGTAGATAATCTATATTCCTAATCACAATTTATAATGCAAGTGTTAACACCTAACATATATAAATCTAATGCCATTTATAGCTCCTAGATGCACATCGAGATGGGATATGATGGAAGTATGTCATGACCAGGATTGGTATAGTAACCTTTTAGAAGGAGTCAGGCTCCCCTTTGAGGCTGAAGGATGTGATATTTGTACCGGGTCTAAAGAAGAATCTTGTCTCCATTGCAGTTTTGGAAGGCTATGGCTACAATGTGATCTTCAAAAAGGGAAAGAAATTCCTGATACACATAGCCACGGGACATGTGAGGTATACCAAGGTTTGTGTGATGGATCTCTACAAGCTAGATATGGAGGATTGTGCTGCATTGAGCACAAAGGTGGAGAAGGTGCAAAGCCACGATGTCAGTGAACTATGACATAGGAGACTTGGCCATTTACATAATGGAATTTTGAAGATCATGCATCAGATTACCACTGGCCTCCCCAAAGGAGCACTAGAGAAGCAGGACAGATACAAAGGATGTACCTTGGGGAAGTACATAAAATCCACTTTCCATGATCGGGAGAACAAAGCACATGAAACCCTTAAAAGGATCCACTCTAATGTTTGTGGACCTCTCCTGATAGTCTCCACTTCGAGGCATAAGTATTCTTTTTTATTTATTGATGACTATTCACAAAAGCGCTGGATCTTCTTCATGCAGAAGAAGGGTGAGACTTTCTCCAAGTTATTAGATTTTAAGGCACTGGTGGAGAAATAAACAAGAAAGAAGGTGAAGGTTCTCTAAAGTGATAATGAAGGTAAGTATGTGTCGAATGAGTTAAAAAATTTCTTTGCAAAATAATAATTTGATAGCAACCCACAACCCACAGAAGAATGGGCTAGATGAGAGGAAGAAATGAAGCATTGTGGGATAAACATAGATGATGTTTCATGACCAAAGCCTACCTCTACACTTGTGGGATGAAGCATGCAAAAAAACAATCTATTTGTAGAACAATAGTCCTCATCAGATTCTTGGCATGGTCACACCGAAGGTGGCTTTCTCGCCGAGAAAGCTGGATGTGTCACAATTCAGGATATTTGGAACCTATGTATATTTCCATGTATCCAAGGAATCAAGGAAGAATATAGAGATGACAACAAAGTTGGGGGTCTTTATGGGTTACACAGAAAAACCCACAACTACCGTGTGTATTTTCCATCCCTCAGAATGACAATTGTGAAACGAGATGTAAATTTTGATGAAGCAAAAGCCATGCAATTCTCTCTTTAGAGGGAGCTCAGATCCCACCAGAGGAGGAGCTTTTAGCTCCAAAGGAGAAGCCTTAGGATGTTGTGGAGGAGCCATAAGTTGAGGAGAAGAGAGTGGAGACAACCACTCAAGTAAAAACATCCAAAGAAGGCAAGAAAAGAACCATAGGAGCTGAGAGACTTGTGTATGATGCTAGGGAGAATGTGGGTTCTCCTTCAAATCAGCGTAGGCAAAGAAGGTCACTAGATTGATACACTGGCTACATGGCTCTAATCATTGAGCTAATAGAGACTAATCCCTCCTCTTTCGAGGAGACAATAGAGATACCAGTATGGGTTAATGTAATGGCGGGGGAGTACAAATCCATTATGAAGAACTGTTTTTGGGAAGTGGTCCCAAGACCGGTAGATAAATCAGTTGTGGGTTCGAGATGGATATTTAAGGTGAAGTAGGTAGGAGACAGAAACATAGAAAAGTACAAGGCCATATTTGTGGCCAAGGGGTACTCTCAGGTGGAGGGGATTGATTATGAGGAGAAATTTTCTCTTGTAGAAAGATAGTCATCCATCAGATTGACCTTGCTTCGGCTGCACAAATGGGGTGGAAGATCCACTAAATGGATGTGAAAACAACATTCCTTAATGGAGTGATTGAGGAGGAGGTGTATATTGATTAACCAAAAGGATTCAATAATTTTGATCGAGAGTCTCATGTGTGCAAAATCAAGCAAGCATTATATGGTCATAAGCAAGCAACCTATGCTTGGTACACCAGGATCAATATCTATCTCACTAGTTTGGGCTTCACCAAAAGTGAAGTAGATGCAAACCTCTATCATATTTTGGTAGAAGGTCAATTGTTGATTATTGTTTTATATGTTGATGACTTGATCTTGACTGGTGATGAATAACTGAACATATCTTACAAGGAGGACTTTTCAAGAGAGTTTATGATGAATGGCATGGGCCTCATGCACTACTTTCTTGGATTGGAAGTATGGAAAGGTGATGGGGAACTATTTGTCTCTCAGGGAAAGTATGCCAATGAGATACTTCAGAGGTTCTGCATGGACAGGCACAAAACAATGGAGACTCCTCTAGTGACCAACTGGAGGAAAGGGGATGCCATTTCAAGTGAGGAAGTGGATGAAATTGTTTACCGGTAGTTTTTGGGTTCACTTCATGTACCTTGTGAACACATGACCAAACATGTGTTATGCAGTCAATCAACTGAGTCAAGCTATGGTTAGTCCAACCAAACTATTTTGGAGGGTAGTTAAACATGTTCTACGGTAACTCAAAGGCACTACCCAGTTTTGAATTTTGTATAGATAGACAAAGGGAGTGAAGCTATGTGGCTTCACAGATGTGGATTGGGTGGGAAATCCATCAGAATAGAAGACTACATTAGATGAAAGTTTTGTTGCTGGGTCCACAAAATTTTCTTAGTATGAAAATATCAATGGCACTCAACTCATCAAAATAAGAATACATGGCTGCAAGTCAAGAAACATGTGAGGTGATCTGGATAAGAAAGATACTTGTTGGCTTGTTTGGTTAGCTGATGGATCCTAATGTGATTTACTATGACAATAGGAGTTGTATCAAACTCTATAAGAATTCTTTTTTTTCACAATGCATCCAAGCATATTGATATCTTATACCACCATCTACGAGATTGTGTGCAAAGGAAAATTATGTTGTTGCAGTACATTCCAACGGAGGAACAAAATGCATATATTTTGACAAAGACCTTTTCAAGAGGGAAGTTTGAGTTCCATAGGTGTAGGATATGGGTGGTTAATAATCCCTTTCTTGCTGGGAGTGTTGAAAATGTAGTAAGAAAATCTAGTTTTGACTTTGGCTTGGTAAAACTAGATTAAAATTCAAATTTCCACATCAAAAGACAACTTGGATGATGTTAAATTGTGTGACATGGCTTGAGTCAATACATTTAATCAATAAATTCGAGTTGGAGGAGTTAGAGTTCAGTTCTACATGATTAATTTCTAATTTGTAGCAATCTGTTTCAATTAATTTGAGTTATTGTTAGTTTAACTAGTTCTAACTGTTAGAATAACTAGTTGAGGTCAAGTTGTGGAAGTGGAACTTCAACCGCACTCAGGGATAAACTAGTTAACTAATCAATCATCCCAAAATAATTGTTGCATGCTGAGAATTCCGTTGACCCAGTTAATATGGAGATTCCAAGGTGGTGTACTATCATATGTAGCATATTCCAATGTGTACAAGTGGTACATGTAGTCAGAGGAAGACCTAAGGCAATTGCTCAATTCCATGGTGTAAAATTCCTAAAAAACAGGGGCAATTTACTAAGGGAACATTACGAGGAAATAGGAGCTTGGAGGGCTTGAAAATTGGCTAAGTGGCCAAAGTCAATCATTTAGGCAGAGGGATAGACTATACTTCCAGGGTGTGATCAAGCTTCAGCAAGCATATACATTTGTTATCTATTATTTGATTAATGCAATATAGATAGTAAGGGGTTTTGAGAAGTTGATTTCCCCTAGATAAATCTCTGTGTGATGTTTCCTTTTTTCATGTATATGATTATTGTTTTAGGTGGTGAGTTAACTCCTGCAGCTTAGTAGAGTAGCTTAAAGTCTTGTGATTTAGAAAATTTCATGAGAAATATTGAATCTACACATTAATTTCTACACCCCTAGCCTTGTCAAAGTTTATTGAAAGGGGAGGGGGGTGTCTGCACTTGGATGTGTTGCCAAAGATTAGCGGTCTAGATTAAATGCAAGATCACCCCCCCACTTCCCCCCCAAATTTTCAATACCGGAGGTGAGGAGTCTACAAAACCATTGGTGGTTTCCTATTTGTGCACATGATGATCATCCACAAACGAGCATGACATAGGTGAGCTTGATTTAGTCAGCCGCTAACACTACATCCAAACTCCACATCACACATGGTGGATGATAATGTGGTCATCCACATTAACACCATGTGGGTGTGATTTCAAAGACTCGCTTCAATCCAACATTAGAGTCTATGAAATCATGAATAACATTTCTTTTTTTCTCATTATGAGTTTCCTCTACTAGCTTTTCGCCATTAGGAAGCATTTCTTATAGCAACTTGGCCAAACCTCCTTTCAAACCTTCCATGTCTTTCTTCAAATCTTCAATGTTTACTTCTAAAACAACCATCTTAGCTTCCATGCCATCCATCTTAGCTTCCAATCCATTCATCTTATCTTCCATGCCTTTCTTTAAACCATCCATCTTAGCTTCATTTACTTTTTGTGAGAGTGAAATTTGTCTCACTTGGTCTCATCATTTTGATATCTCATGTTGCATTTCTTCCTCTTATTCATGAGTCATGCTAGATATTTCAGGTTGCTTACTAGGTGTTTCCATTTTATTTCTCCAGGGCATCAATTAATGATAAATATGCTTCACTATGCCCTTTGAATCACTTCAAACAAATTTTTCAAACCAAACTTATGCAATTTTTTAAAAAAGACTACACGCCTTTTTTCTCTTTGTAGGAGATCGATATGGAATCTATTGTATATCTGTAATTTTGGATCTCCAAAATCTGAAATTTCATCCTATGATAGCTCTATGTGTCATCTTTCGAACCCCACAAGTATGATCTAGATTGGATATTCCAAGAAAGAGTTATGTCAAATCTCCCACGATGACTAGATTATAGACTTGTTCAGTAGAGAAAAATTATACGAATTTCCACGTGTCACTATTTCGACCTTTGGACTTGAAACGATACACATAAAACTATAGTCTGTTCTCTTTTTGTAAATACTTACAAAATTTCAATCCGATGCTCAGAGAGAAAGTTATAATGATTTTCCCAAGGTGACCTGTTTGAGATCGAATTCGGGAGCTTGCAAAAACCCTAACTTCCTTAGTTCATATCTCAGAAAATGTAGCGAGACAAGACCTGAAATTCAGTCATGAGGTTCATCATGATTTCGACTCAAATAGGTTTTAATAGAAGAATGAGATATATCAATGACTTCAAAAGTAGCCTATTTGAGGGGAAAACCTCCTTTAAATTACACAAATTAATAATTCTTGGATGATACAAATGACAAGACCTCCTTTCTATATATAGGAGTCTAAGGGGTGACAATATAATCAGAGTCAACAAATAATAATAATGTAAGGGCACAACAATAACAATAGTGGGCTTCTATGGGGCACAATAATAACAATACAGGGAAAACATGGTAAAAACAATAACAATAAGGGGATACAATGACAATAATAATAAGGTAATACATTAGTATTATAGGGACCTAACAGATTAATAAATTAAATACCAAGATGAGAGGGGATGCTATAGGATTTAATGTTCGGTTAGATGAAAAAAAAACCCACTCAGGTTCTCCCAAAAGCCTAGGGAAGAACGAATAAGGGAAAGGTTGTTCTAAGGCTTAAGATTTCCAATAAGGAGATATGTAGAGTAGAGATTAAGAAGATGAGAAGGAGTGCATGTGAGTCTTTACATGCAGGTCCATTGGAGTTTTCAATGTAGCTAGGAAGCACTCCTAGCTAGCTCCAAATTCGGGTCCTGCACATAGTAAAGAGAACAAAGAAACCTTCACATCATAAAATCTTGATAGTCCAAACTATAAGAAACATCTAAACATTATTGAGAAAGTAAATATAAACCAAACTTCCAAACATTCATTATTTAGATACATGAAGTAAATAATGAATAGTAATGTATGGAAGCAAGAACAACCTATCTATATTAATCAAGGAGCCGAGGGAAAGTTATAGCCATCATATGCTATTACAAGAAAACCTCCCCTGGCTCCTAGCTTGTAAACTCTCTCTCTCAAGTAAGATATCAACAAAGTAACAATACAAGGATTCCCATTCCATTCTCAATTTCCAAGCCTCCAATATATAAGCAATTGAAGGCTATGAAGATTTCCCAAATTCCTCAGTTTAATTTGGGAAAAATATTTTGGGTGAATAATGTTTCCTCATTTAAAATTGATTTTGTCTGCCTTTTAGGTGCTTTTATTCTTATGAAAAATCTTCCCCATTCTTTATGTATCCTTCGCTCTTTTGTATGTGTTATAACCCTATTTTCCACTCCATTATAGTGAGATAAACACAATATCAACTTACCTTAGTTGTTTGGCTAAAATGCATCCATTTTCACCTTTTATTTTACTTACGTGATATTTATCCCATGATAAAAGGGTCGAATTACATGATTGAGCAATTTAACATAATTATTTTTCCAAAATATTATAATTTATATGATATAATAATTATTTCATAATTGGGATAATTGAGAAAATACTCATAATTGTGAAAAAGGTGTCTAGAGTTTTCCATTCCCAAGGAGATCAAATTTACCCACTTGTGTATGAGTTGGCTAGGGGCCTGTTATTGTAGAAGTTTCATAACTTCTCAAGCCCCTATGTGTCTAGATATAGTCTCCTTGAGGACGAAATGAGCCTGTATAATCTTACCAAGAGGAGAGGGGGTATAAGAGGAGGTATCCAAACTATAGCACAAGATCTATGCTGTATTGGGAGAGGAGACCATATTACAAGATTGAGGAGAGGATATCCTTTGCTAGAAGGTATACATTTGATGTAATTTCATTTATATGGTTAATAAAAATCTATGTTCCTTCCCCTTATATTTGTTTTTCTGTAATTTATATGTGTGATTTCTAGATGTTTTGAGCTGACAACCTTCTGCGGAAGATCACTGGTCGTCTTTGTTTCATTGTGTTTGTGTGTAGGTTTTGGATTAGAAGTGGATGAAGATATCACTTTATTGGAGTGCAAGGATTATGTATTAGGCCCAAAACCCTTCACCAACCTTCGAGGAGGTAGGATACTTGCTCATACTTTGTAGCATCAAAAATTGCATTGAAACTGCATGCATGACCATCTATATTGGGGATCATTATTAGATTATCTTAGTCATTCTATTTTTTTTTTTTGGTGATATCAATCCGGCATGAGTTTGTATAGAAATAGCTCCTTGCATAATTAAATGCAACAATATTCTTTTCTTATTTAGGAAAAATATGAAGATGAGGATAAAGAGATCACATTCCACCATATGAGTTTCTGAAAGTGAACGAGAGTGTCACAATTTAGTTAACTCGAGATTTTTGCCTCGTGATTGAGTGAGAATTTTGGTAACACAAGTTATATGAAGGGAAAAACTTGTTATAGACTAGGATAATGTGGTCCTCATGGTACATAAATCATGTTATAGTCTTACAGAGGATAGAAAAAGTGGTATTTCAATCAAAAACATAGTATTCTCCTCCGAGTTGATGATGAGGTCTTTTCATGGATAATAGATGCCCCCTAAAGTGTGAGGTCAAAGAAGAAGGCGATGGTCGAAATAATTTATAAAATAATCGAGGAGCGATATTTTTAGAGAATCAAAATGGAATGAGGCTTGCAAACAACATCAAACATATGTCACATATAAATTATGTCCTGAGTTGTGCATTCTGATGCTTAGTATCTAGAACAATACATTGTTGATTCATGTAGAAGATGAGATATCAAGTCCACTAGTAAGTACAATGTAGAGATTTTATGCAGTGTAGTCAGGCTGAGATAAGCTGTCTCCAAAAAGAAAATATTCATCTTGGGAGAGGAAACAAGGATGAGTGATGTAAGCCTCCTCCTAAGGTCTTCGTCACCATCACAAAATTGCATAATTTTACACATGTGAATCAATGAGTTGATGTCAAACATGCAAGAATCATCTGATTACCGGTAAATGATGAAAACCATTAACAAATGTGAGGATGACCACCAATGAAGATGATGGTATCCAAGATGCTTAGTACAATCTAGCGAGTGTGAATAAAGGAGTTGAATTCAACCACTCGTAGAATCATTTAATTGGGAGCCAATAATGAAAACCGCCAATAAATCACATGAAAACCTTCTAATGTGGATTGCAAGCTCTAGGGTACTGTGGTGTTTCTCAATCCACTTCCAAGATAATTCTTTGAAGTCGATAGGAAGGGATCTGTCTAAGGTGGGCAATAAGGAGTCCCACATCAATCGACACGAAATAGTAATAAAGTGGTTTATTTTGCGGTGATCTAGAGCATCAAGGTGAACTAAATCAGGTCAAATGGACACATGATATAGTGGTTGATAAGGTGAACATATGGCAAACAATCCATTGAGCAATAGGAGGCACAACACTAAAGAGACCAGGAAGCATAGACTCAAGAACACCAAAGAGTGTTAGGATACAAGGATGTAGGGACATTAAGGTATCAAGGCTAAACTCATAAGATGGTAGGGCTCAATGAGAAGCTAACAAAAGAGGAATACATTGGATAAGTGCCATGTTTAAGGGATATATAATAGACTGCTTTCATAAGACTTCCGACCAATATGGATAGAAATGACCATTCTTTCTTCCAATTTTTTCTCAATGTAATTAAGTTTAATGAGTCCAGAGAGGGCAAACCTAGTTGTATTTTCACATCTAGAGAGTCTAAAAAGAAAATAAACCTTTGTCATGGTTAATGGCTAGGTGTGAAAAAGGTTAATATTATACCCAACACAGTTCCTTTTCCATAAGTTAGTCCATTGAGTTCGGATAAAGTGAGAAACCTATGCTTAATAGACGTCTTGCTCATTTTGTTATGAGTATGAGGGGACAAAGTAAACTTGATATTCTTTGTAAAGTTTGTTAACAGAGTCAAATGAAGAAGACTCATACTATCCTTTTTAGTTTAACAAGTGAGGAAAAGAGAGAGAAAGAGTTTCTCAAATCTACTTCGTAGGAGTTTTATGAGCCCAAAGAAGGTAACTCGGGTTTGCAAACATCCTAATTGCCTTCTTCACTCTCTTCAGCTTTATTAAGGAGTTTTGCTGTCTGTGATTAGTATACCACTATGGAAACTCCCTTCCTTTACATTATTCAGCCTCCACTGTACAAAGAATTGTTAATGTTTTTATGTATTGTTCGCCATTTACAGTTCTCCTTTACAAAGAAGTAGCTTAGTTGAACTGTCATCTTTTGATTTGGAAGTGTCACAAGTGTCGTTTTCAGTCAAAGAAAAGAATCCTACTCTCTTGATGGTTGATTAAACTGTTACTCTTGTATTTTATTTGAATTAATAGTTTTTCAAGTGTTGAAATCAATTTTCAATTAAAAATCGCAAAGTGCCATCATTGTCTTACTTTCGTCTTTTGAAGAGAAAACTGTTAGTAATATCGCTTTGAAAAGATAATTTAGATTTGTACTTAGCATTCTTTTTGTCATCCACACATTAAGAAAGCGGAAAAAAAATACATGCATGTGAATTTGAATTTAGACTGCTTGTTGATTTTGATTTAGGACAGTGCATCTAATGTGTTCTCTCTGCTCTATGTTGAAATAATCTCGCTTCTCTTTCCTTAGTAGCTAGGATTTTCATTGCAAAAAGAAGAATAAATGATTTTTTATCATCTTAGATTGCATTTTAGGAATTGTATATCTACATCATGCGGTGAACCTTAAAGGCAAACTTCTTAAGAAAGATCAACTGTAAAATAAATTCAATGAACATAAAAATGCTTTGGAACTTAGCACACAACATTTAGAAGTCTAGGCTAGAGACATATTCCGGCATCGTAAAGCCTGGTAACTATCGCTTTCATCATAGGTTGGGTGATTCCTCCTCTTTGAGATGACAAGTGCCAGTACCGACTTGTGCTCCCACGTATCGTCGCGTATATATTGGGAGACCACAATAGGCTATATCCTTTATCCTCAGGAACCCGTGTCTGCAGCCCTTTTGATTGCAATGCACTGAACACAACATTTGGGAAGATTAACTGCCGTACCGTAAAAAAGTATTCTGCAATTTTGCAATTGGTTTGGTAATCCCTCTGTCTAGATTTCCAGAGTAGTCTCTTTCGTTCCTTTTCAGACTCCTTAAAGGAAAAGGTCCATCTAAGAACTTGTCACTTCAGGCTCATTAAAAATCGAAGGCGACTAGAGTCATCTTTAGATTTTTCTTAACTCTTAAAAATTGAAAAAGCAAGTTGTGTCAAAGCATCATAAAATTTATTTTAATCGGAATAACATCACTGTTCCCTCGTTGGCCTTAGGTTGAGAAAATGGAGTCCACCAACCAAGGATTTCCCCTTGGAGGAAATCGTAGTCCTTTCTCCTCTTGGAGAGATGTTGGTGCACCTCATATGGCCACATTGTCCCTTCTAGGACTAACAATCAGCTTGCCAATATGGCTCTTCTCAACCTCTGTTGTTCAAATCACCGTGGTTCCTGAGCAATCAAATCAGTAACTAGACGATACTAGAGTTACCTCCCAACCTTTTGCTTCATTTATTTCTCCCTCCCCTCCTTCCTCTTTGATTGGTGAAGCTAGTAAAGCTAAAAACCAAGTAACTGAGAAGAAGAAGAAAGGGAAGGAGAAGAAGAAGAAGGAGCCAAAGGAAAAAAGGGGCAACCATGCATCATCTAGCGAAAATCCACACACTGCACCATCCAAACCTAAATCTCCATGTGTCATTTGCAAAGGAGACCACTATCATTGAGATTGTCCTTGCATCCCTTGGATCTTAAGGAGTTGGTCTCTTGGTTTGCACAATCCGGTGTCGTCAACATTTGACGATCATGTTGAGAGTACACCGTCAACTAGTGAAAACGAAGTCTCTAGGCAGAAAGGAAAATATAAATTTCCTTGTAGACTGTGTGAAGGCGATCATTCCATCCACCATTGTCCCTTCCTGGATGAAGCTAAAAGAGTCTTGGATAACCGTCTTGCTTCAACGTTGCGGTTTCCTCCTGGATACAAGAAACTCTTGCCAAGTCCATCACTAGATGAAAATCCGACTGACACACCTTTGTGGTCAGCCGAAGCATCTATCATTGAAGATAAACCCTCTGAGTCCACACCGGACCAAAGTCATTGGGTCGAGATGGCAGTCAACCCAGTCTTGTCTTCGGAAGGTCCATCTTCAGATGATACAGTCACCGAAGAGAATGAGAACGACACCGTTCAAATTCTTTTCGTAAACACAAACTCCAATGAACATGGGGGCAATCTACCCGTTCTTTTACCGTAGGAAGGAAGTTTGTCAGAGTTGTATCTGGCCGTTTATTCGGTCCCACCTCCATGCAACATAGTCATTTCCTTTGAGTGGAACCTACTAGGCAGACCCCATCTACCATCTAATGTATCATTCTGAAGGGGCTTTTGTGAGTATCCTTTCCTCAACTACTTGGAAAGCGATCAGTTTGCCATCGCTTTTGCTTGAGATGCGAAATATGACAAGCTTCGACAAAGGAACCAGTCGACCGTTAGGGATCCTTCCAAATTTGCCTATAACTTTGAGAGGGAAAACCGTTTATCTGAATGTAATGGTAGTCCAAGGACCTCTAGATTACAATATATTCCTTGGGTGTGACTACATTTATAGCATGGGAGCCATTGTCTCCTCACTCTTTCGAGTAATGTGTTTTCAGCATGAAGGCAAAGTGGTCCAGCTCGTAGACCAGCTTTCATTCCCCAGCTCACACATAGCTAATAGTCAAATGCCATCCCTAACTGGTCTTTTCAGGCAAGGAATGTCTCATCAATCTCTAGTCCGTCCACCTGATGAGTGTGAGTAATTTAGCGATTGTGACTGAAACCTAGGGGGCATGTGCCTTGGTTTGCTTCAGAAGAAGAACCCCAGGTATAAGATGGGTTTCCACGTAGGAATATGACTAGTCTGACACACCCGTCCGTTTAGAAAAATGGGGTTAGACTGGAATAAGATACCTCCGTCAAAAGGTATGTCTTTCTTGACAGAGAAAATGCTTTGTTTGCAAATTGAAGGGTAACACGGAAACTCTACTTTGTATGTTAAAAGGTATGCCTTTCCTGATAGAGAAAGTGCTTTGTTTGCAAATTAAAGGGTAACCTGGAAACTCTACTTCATTATACTTGGGGGCATGCAAACCTTTTTGCATGGAAAGTGAAAAGCGACCATTTATTTTCTTAGTTTGTAGATTCTCAACCCTTTAAACTCGTAGGATTGGTCATTGTTAGATTACATAAAGAAAGGATTCGGAGCAAAGTTTCGAATGGTGCAAGCTCCCTAAAAATTGAACCTATCGATGAGACATCCTTATTATACGACTGGCACAAGCAGTTTTACGTAAAGTTCAAGATCGTTAAAAATTAAACCTAAGCAATGAGCATATGTTCCACAGAGTTTAAGCTCATTAAAAAATGAACCAATCTTCGGTAAATAACCATTGTGAATGCATTATCATCAGCTTTTGAGCCTTGGTTGTGTTCTTACCACCACCTCCACTTTGTTTTAGCTGATCATATGCTTCCATTTGATTGTTTACCCTTTTTAGGAACAGATGCGACGAGTGAATCTGTTAGCCATCCTCGTAACACTGTCGTGATTGGAAAATTCCAAACCTTACCTAGAACCAGCTGCTACCCGAAATATCACTCGTTCCTAAAAAACGAGTCTCCTTTAAGCTCTTTTCATTTGACTTGTAAAATATGAAAAGATTGCCAAGAAATTGGCCTGTCCAGCTCGTTTAAGCTATTGGAAGTGCTATCCATCCTCTAGATTTTAATCTTTTTGGACCTAAGGGATTATTAGACAAAACGATCGAGCACTTGTCTTGTTCGGCTCGTTAAAACTATTGAAAATTCATCCCTTTTGTATTATTTTATACTTTTTTTGACCTAAGGGATTATATGACGAAAAAGGATTACTGGAGTTTCCTTTCCATCCCTTTTCAGACTCTCTAAAATTAAAAAAGGACCAAGTTGTATTTGTCATTAAACTCGTTAAAACCAATAGCGACAAACTTGTCCATGCAGACAAGAACGAGTTTCATTGTCGCTAGGCTCATTAAAAGATTGCTGCGTGTTTGCCCAAAGGGCAAATTATATAACAAGCATATGTTATCCTCCTCAAGCTTGACAAAAATAAAGAGGTACTGGTCAGCAATGAATGGGGAAAAATTGGGAAGAAAACTTGAAGAAACTTTATTGGTAGCAATTCGCTCTTGAACACGACACTTTCACTCCATCACCATGATTGAGTCGGGTTGAGTTATTCCGTTCATTGGTCATATTACCATTGGTCCACTGTACAATCCATTTTTGGGGTTAATGCTACCAATCCATTTCAGTGTCACCGATATGTTCAAGAGAAGTCGCTCAGAGAATTTACTAACCCAGCTTGTGTCTCATCCGCTGCAATACCTTCACCCTTCATTCTTTCATGACCACCACCTTGAACCATATATCATCAGATCGTTTTCACCTCCACAAAATAATTTTCTCCGTTCTGTGTCGTAGATGTGGGATTCATTAAGGCCCTCCTACGACGGGTCACTTCTTGTCGACAACAACTCATTATCCAAGAAGTCAACCTAGGAACAACCCTTTCAGTACTTTGAAGCTTGCATGCCTCAATGGCAAGTTTCTCACTTCTGGCGACACGTTTACATCAATGGCCTTTGACTGAAAGATTTTGCATGGTGTTCGACGCCAAGTGCCATTTTCACACCACGTGAATTATACTATCGTACCTTGAGGATCATCATCATTATCGGTGATTCCTCTCGTGCCTGTTAATAGCTTACATCATTGGATGGTAATCAGGCGATGTCTTTCCATGCTCAACTCCAGAACATCTTTTCACATGGATTGAATTGTACTTCGGGCGAAGATTGAACGAGTTTGAAGACCCCAGATCTAGTTTCATCCATCCGGGCTGCGAAATATTCAGGAAAATAAAAACATCAAATGTACATCATTGCTGCACAGATGGTCATCCAAATCAAAGGATGATGGCTCTATTAGAATCATCAGTCTGCCACACAGAAGGTTATCTGTCCTATGTACATGAAAATGAATTTATAAACCTGAGCATGGGAATGCCCGCCTCAGCTAGATCATGAAAATATTATGAATATAATGTATTGTATTGTATCTTATTACAGGTCACCTTCCAGTTCAAAAATCTCAGATCCTCATGATGAAGCATTTCACCCGACATAAAAAAGATTTATGACCTCATGCTTTAGGGGCAACTGTTATAGACATATTTGTGCACTTCAACCCCAATCATATATGTCCATAAACCAAGGGCTTCTGAGTCCCTAAAAGTGTTGTTTCATACCCTAAAGGAACAAGGTTAGCTGATTACATCATCTCCCAGAAGTTCTCCATGGAAAGCTGCTCAGAACTGGTCAAAACTAGACCATACAGATAGCTCAGTGCTAAGGGTGCGATGCATCTCACCTACCACATGTAAAAAGTGCGATGCATACTGAAAATCCCTTCTGTAGTGTGTGATGGGTGAGAGTAGACAAATGACAGAGACAGTTTACATGGTGGATGATCATGGAATATTCTAGAAACTTCTCCGGTGATACTTGCCTCTCTGAATTCGCCCAAGGATGAGTAAGAGATCATGAATCTCCAAGTGGAACCAAGAACTATCAGAGAGAGGAGACTAATGAAAATCCCAAAAGCTGACTCACCCCCCTGCAAACATCTATTTATGGATCCCTCATCCTAGAGATCCATAGGCTGGAATCTTGTATTTTTGTAAGGAAGTGCTATTGGTTTCCTGGTGGAACATGATAGTGTTGGGTGATCTAAGATTTTCATGAGGTGAATAAAGGCTTTCATACTGGGAGGATGACGTTGGGTCAGATCAATGGGTTGTAATCCTCTCTTCTACTCTTTCTATCAATAAAGCTATTCGATTTTTCCTCCACATTCTTGTATGTTTGATGATATATGCATTTGTGTGGTCCATATATTAGGTCCTATATTGTTTATGATTGTAGATCCTAGTACTTTGAAGGTATTATGCTGCTTTGACTTTACAGGTACTCTTTGAGGCGGGGCAAGCAAGGAAGGAGCGGAAAAGATCTGTTAGAGGGGAGAAGGAACAAGCAAGGAACCAAGTGAAAGATCAAGGTTGGTATTCTTTGCTCCTCTCCTATCTACTTCTCATAAAGGAAAACAGAAGTAACTTTAGTTTGTCTGTTTCTAAGATAGCTACCCATCTTAGTAGGACTAGCAGCTCTGAATGGACACTAGATTTCCCGGTAACATATAATAGGGGAGGTTCCCCTAGTGGAGAATAAATGGATAATTCGGGATGAAATTATAAAAGAAATGAAAAAAACATGGGTATATATTAGCATCATTGGAGAACAAAAATCCTTGTTTATAAAAATTGAGCATGATGTAAAAAAAATAAAAAATGATCTAGGTGACAAACTCCAAAATGCCAATAAGATCATTAGATATTTGAATGACAAAAATTGGAATGAACTAAGGGTGTTAGTGTTTTCAGATAGATCCTATACAATTGTAGATATAAGAAAAATATTAAGGAAGAATTCTCTAAAAAATCAAGCCCAAATTTAGTGTAAAATGTCAAAAGAGCATCTCAACATTTTATAACAAATTTAATAAGTTGGTGAGAGATGAGCTTCCATCTTTTTGGGATGAATATGATAATTTTCTCCCTCAAGAAATGCATATATATTCTTTGGCGGTTGCAAAGAACATGCACAACAAAGTTCCAAGTTTATCAAGTTTTATGAAGGGTCAAAACATCTTCAATTATTTGCAATGAGACTTCCAACTCCCATGGCATGTAAAAACCTTGTTTTTGGCAAAGTCAAACTATTAGAAATATATGAATTTGGATATAGCTTATAAAGAAATGGTAGATTACCTATATCCCAATGAAGTAGAGTGGAATAAGTATATAAATATCATATCATAAAATGTCAATGCAACTTGTTTGGTGGAACCTAGATCAAGTGGAACTAAGACATAACAATTTTGAAGACTTATCTAATTTTTTTGTTTAATTTTCTTAAAAGTATGAAATTCTCATTTACAAGAAAATTTTGTATGTAATTATTTTGAAGAGACTTGTTAAAGTTTTGTTTAAAGATAGTTAGTCTTAATAGTTAAACAATTTTGTTAGTTACATCAGTAACTATAAAGACAAATTTTGATTTAGTAAGTAAAGGTCCAAATGAACCATGGAGAAAGGGTTCATAGATTTGGGGACTTTTTACTTGTGAAAAGTAGTTAAAATTTTCAGAGATAAGTTAATGAAAATTAGTCTGACTCCATTTTTGAAAAAAGTTATAGACAACTTTTTTCTTCTTTGTGCATTATTGTTCCATAAAATGTTTTTCTTCCATTGAAAATGATGTATGTAGCAACATGATTAATTTGAGTGAAGTTCTCATTGCACTTACTAATAATATATCTCCAACCAGTCATTAATTTTTTAATGAAGTTTTGAGTGATGTCCTGGGCACTAACTCCCTATAGCCAGGAGTTTCCTATAGGGTTACAACATAAGGTTGCAATGTTTAGCTTCATAGAGGAAGCATTGACATGTGATCCTCCTTTGTAATCTAGCTATTGGAGCCATTTGTTAACTTTATACAAAATTTGATATAAGGTAATGGCCTGAAAATGGGGCTCTTAGGCTTCTTTTCTAGCTTACAAGAACCTCTCCCACTTCCAAAGCTTGAATTTTCCCAAGTCTATTTGATTAACCAATGCGAAATTAAGAAATGCTTGAAAATATGGGTGTATGCTTGTATTTGTTTAAACGGATTATGTGACGTAAATTAATGTGCTAAAACTGATATATAAATGCATATAACAGTAAATAAAGTAGCAGAGATAATGCAAAAATAAAGCAGACACATAAGAAACAATATTAATTTGGAGTTCACCCACAACTCTTGGGCTATGTTTCCATGAGTTCTAGTTAATTCAACTAGGCTCTCTGGGATTATGGTATAAGTCTTTTACAAGTCTTTGACTCAACTCCTACTGTTCTACACAAGAACAATGGTTTTAAACACCATTTAATCCCCTGTCTCTTGAAGCTATGGTTCTTGGCTCTGGCTCTTTGGCTCTTGGTTCTGGCTCTTAGTTCTGACTCTAGCTCTTTGGCTCTGGTTCGGGCTCTTGGCTCTTGGCTCTGGCTCTTTGGCTCTTAGTTCTGACTCTGGCTCTTTAGCTCTAGTTCGAGCTCTTAGCTCTTGGCTCTAGCTTTGTCTATTTGGCTCTTCTGCTCTGGCTTCTTTCTGCCTTCTGCAACCTTCAGCTCTCTGGATTTTCACCTGAAATTCAAGTGACCCCAAAGGCTCCCTCAACTGCTCTTTTTCTTCTGCACTGCCTCCTTAGATTCTACGCTGCCTCTTTGGCTTCTAAGTTGCCTCTTTGGCTTCTGCTTCATAGCAAAGCCACAACAATAACCTTCAACAACAACTCGGCCACCAATAATTCAACAACACCTGTTATCTGTCGTTATGTGGCGTTTAAGCCAAATCGCGTAGCTTGTTGGTTTTCCATTTCAAGATATCTGTCTTCCTACCATAGTTTGTTCAAATCCTGTCGCTAGGTGTTAACAATCATTACTAAACACCCTCAGGGATGGATTCCACCTATTTGGTAACAGAAGGGGCAATTGTTGAGTCATGGAAAAGGTATGCATATATTATTTATTTTATTATCCTTTTCCTTAGTTATATCCCTTCTACACCCTAAAGTGTTAATATATTAAGGGATTATGGTAAAAAGAAGGAAATTATCTATCATCACGATTTAGCTAAATATTATCACTCTTCAGGTAGGAAAAGGACAAAATGGAACAACTTCTGTTCCATAGCCAAGAAACAGCGTATAGGCAACAGGCCAAGGATGGAGTGCACAATTATGGATAAGAACAAAGAATATCACAACATCAGCGCAAAGACAGAGAGTTAACTGAAGATGGAAGATTGTGCGAATCCCTCAGGATCTTTTGATCTTGAGGGATTGCTGTTACTATTTTACCCTTCTTATCATTTGGCCATTATAAAAGGCAAAAATTATAAAGAGAATGAGGATTGGAGATTATTCAAAAATTACTCTTGTACTTTTACTTTGATCATCGACTCTTGTTGTTGAAATAGAGTATGAACTGGTTGTAACTATTTTTCAAATGATTAATATATAATATAGTTGTTGTTCTTTCTCTCATACTGAGGTAATCCAGCGGTGTTCAGTGACGGATAAGGGCCAGGCCCTGGTGGATTCACTTGCTGTTCCTGTACCGTTCTTTTACAATTTCTGTGTGATGGTTTGGTTTGATTTCCATTTATTGAAATTGCATCACTTTGCTATTTTGTATTCTCAGAATTACTCTGTTTTACATGCTGCAGAAGTATTGGTTCAAGTCGTTATTCAATTACCTATTTCATTATTTCTTTATTATTATTTCAGATTTAGTCATTTGAGTTCAACATTCTATTTCCAATCTAGTAATTTAGTTCAAAGTGCTATCTTGAGATTCTCCACTGTAAAGAGCATTTACTACTGTTGTCTATGCTCTCAGACTGAGATCCCTACTATTTAGATTAGAAAATACATTTGGAACATCAATCAGTTACCAGAGAAATGAGTTATTGTTACTGTATTCTTGACTGATACTTGAAAGAATGTTTGATTTGGTTTCATTAGCAAGTTAAGCTTTATTTTAATTGCAATTTGAGTTCACTAGCTACATCCATTTATGCTTGTATTTGAGAGCACTGTACTGCAATTTAGAAACATTACTCTTGCGTAAATAGCCGCCACAAACAATGTACACTCTTAAATAGAAAATCTTGCCCAGATTGATAACTAACGTGAATATAATTAGGAGTTAAAAAGACACCTTTTATACCTTAACATTTTGGCGCCGTTGCCAGGGAGAGCGTAGCCATTTCTAAGGAGTAGTGTGCATCTGATGAGTGCCTGTTAGGAGAGAATTGGGTATTAAAAATGGAAGTTAAGAACCTGCATACGAAGCATGTAAAAGCCCTGCTCCCCCGCCCGCTTTCTAGCAGAATTGTTAAGAACTTAGGGTAGAAATAAATATTTGAGCTGTGTGTATGACTAAGAAGAAAAAATTTGAAAATAATCCAAAACCACTACCCAAACCCGACAAAGCTAAGGGAACGGTGATCCTTGGTCGATCAACATTCATAGATGATATCTTTAAGAAAGCCAAATCTTAGCCATTAGTAGGCCTTAGGAAATTTGCTTCTAGACAACCTACTGGCTCCCTTCGGGCCACAGATTCACCATGTGTAGCCTTTGCTGAGGTGCATAACAAAACAGAAGAAAGTGAGCAAAATTTTCAAGAAATTGAAAATTCTCGCCCAATTTCTTTACAAGAAGGGAATTCTAGTAATCTCCGTGAAGGAGGAGGATAAACAGGGGAGACAAAGGAGCTAAGATCTCCTCTCGAAATAATTCAAACACTCAACAACCTAGATAAGGGGAGTGCAGTTAAGTTTATCCAAGAAGAAACATGAGAAACTGAGGAGCGAAGATCCCCCTAGGTAGTAGTTCAGCAAGGAACACTCATTGTCCCAGACCAGGGAAGTGCTGTTAGCTCATTCCTATCTCTTCCAGTCATCCTAGGAATAACTCTCTAGAAATCCCAGAAGTTGGCACATATTTGATCAAATGGCCTATGTCATGAGGAACGAGTTATATTTGCGGACAAATCTAACCTCCCTAGGAGTCTAAGACTCTCTAGTGACAAACAAACCAAACAAGAGCTATCCTTCTCTAGATACACATCATTCTACAAGAATTCAAATGTTTCCGATCTTACCTTAGGTCCAATGCTTGTTGTAGCAGTCCAGCCTTACTGATCCAGATGAGCTCCTCCTTCACTTTCAGACCTGCATACACTAACAAAGCAAACGATTACATAGCATTTGAATATTCATTATAAAACAAAGCATATCTATCATATTGACCAAGGAATACATGAAATAATTCATTAACAAATCATTGAGAAGAATGGACTTATTTGTATTAAATAATCAAAGGAACCATTACAACCTGAGCCTTGGTGTTGTGCAAGCTCCTCCCAGGGTCCAGCAAGTGATTTCCTCTACTTTGACAAGCTCACCCACTCCCAATATGGCAACAAGAAAGGATAGTGATCTCTCCTCACAAGTCAACAATGGAAGTCTTAATTCCAGCAGCATTTACCCTTTGGAATGTTCAGCTTTTAACCTCCCCTCCTCTGGCCCAATGCCTGTATTTATAGTATTCTAGAGGAAGTTATTCAGTTCCAACATCAATGGGATACTCCCTCTTTGGATGGGGTAGCTCCTCTCTTGATGGGATAAGTTCCTCTATCATAGGAGTGCATGAACCATCTGGAGGCGCTCAATACACGTCAAACACTCTTTTAGAAGGCTCTAGAAGTGACCACAAGTAACTTTTTTAAGATGAAACTCGCGCCTTTTGACCTTTACAGGAGTACGCACCCAACCCTTAGCTTACAGAGCGTACAAGGACGCAGGTACAATGTATTTGGATGCGTACACGCAGGCAAGGTAGAGAGAACCTGCGTACCCAGAGATAAACATGATTTTTATTGACTTTCTCTCTTTCTTGAAGTTTGACATGGAGAGCAGAGGTGTTAGGCTTGACAAGGAGGATAATATGACTATTGATGGAGCCATATTAACTACAGATAGTCATGGTGATAATTTTTAGTGTAACAGATTGCCCCCTAAAGTGCGAATCCTGTAATAGATAAGGGTTTTCTATCATCTAGGAAGGGTGAAGTACTTTATAATTTCAAGGATTATCTCGTGGAGAGCCTGGTTAGAACCTGCAATTTTCAACACAAAATACATGTATAATATTATATCATCACTGAGGTAGGCATTCCCATACTCAGATCAAAACTTTAACTAACAGACTAACTACTCTGTTACAGGAATGATTTCATAATACATCATAATCATAGACTCGTGTAGACACAGTATGGACGCAGCCATCTGTTTATAATTGGTCTACAATATAATGAATACAAAACTCCTCGCAGCCTGGATGGTGGAAACTAGATCCAGGGTCTTCATCCCTACTTCCCGAATCGGTACGATTCTAGCCATGCGAATAAATGAGTCGATGTCGAACATGGTAGAAACCACTTGATTACCAGTCAATGATGTAAACTGTTAACAAGCGTGAGAGAGACCGCCAGTAATGTCAATGGTTCTCAAAGTACCCAACACAATCCATGAGATGTGAATGAATGAGTCGATGTCGAACATTTCATGGAATCCTTCGATCGCAAGTCAATGATGAAAACTGACGTCGAAGGCGAGAAACCTGCAATTGATGCGTGCAGACTCCAAGGTACTGACGATTTCT
>APFE031535412.1:15020-42159 GCA_000404065.3 Pinus taeda | reverse complement strand
AGATAAACATGTTTTCAAGTGACTTTCTCTCTCTTTGAAGTTTTGACATGAAGAGCAGAGGTATGGGGCTTGACAAAGAGGACAATGTGGCTATTGATGAGGCCACACAAACTGTAGATAGTCGAGGTGACAAATTTCAGTGTAACAACCTAGAACCAGCAAACACCTTAAACATCCACATTGCAGTATCCCATCATGGACACAACAGTTAATGCACCTATGAAAGCCATTCCCCTCGAGAATATTCCTACCTTCCATGGGTTAACATCAGAGGATCCAGATTCATTTTTGTTTGAGTTTGATGTATTGTTCCGGGGGTATGACTATACCACTGACCCACAAAAACTAAAGTTATTGCCCTCCACATTAAAAGGAGCAGCTTTACGATGGTTTATGGGGTTAGGTGGGGGCGTTATAAATGACTAGGATCAGATGAAAACTGCTTTTCTAAAGAAATATCAGGACTATTGTAGATATAGGGAATTAAAAGATGAGATATTTCAAATGACAACAGGACCTAGTGAAACACTGGAGGAATATATAGAGTGCTTTCAATACAACCTCCAGAGATCTCCTTATGCATCTTTTCCCTTGCCTGATATTGTGTTGAAAACTACACTAATTAAAGGGATGAAAGAACAATGGATTGAAACATTAAACATTATGGTTAAAGGTGACACATATCAGGAAAATTTTACTGACATCATTGATTTGTGTATCAGGAGTTCAAGAGGTAGCACAAGACTGAAGCCAGCAGAATGTGACATGATCACAAGGGATAAAAAAATCTCCGGTGGAGGTATAACCCGCGCAGAAATCGACAATCTACTAGAAGATTTCAAAACTGATATTCTATGGACTCTGACAACACAGTTGGACGTTATGCAAGCCAAACAAAAGAAAGTAGAAGTAGAACAAAACTTGGCAATATTCTTTCCTAGATGCAGAAAGAAGCATATCCATAAAGAGTGCCCGCTGGATACGGTCAAAATCTGTGCCATCTGTATGAAAGATCACGCTACAGAAAGCTACCCATCACTCGCAGTACTGAAAGCAGTCTATAAGAAGCAGAAGAAGAAACAGAACCAGTTTACCTACTAAATCAGTGCCTCCAGTGGCAGTCATGACAAACAAGTATGCCCATTGATCCATCCTCTTGTTTTTAGCCTCCTCAGTATAATGCTCAGCAGTATAATGGAATGTGGCAGAATCAACCACTTTTCTCGAGTTGGTCACAATAGCCATTCCCCATGTCATAATGAACAAATAAAAAAAATCAAACCAATTGGCCGAAATTTCCTCACTGTCCACCATTTTGGAAAAATAACCCATATTCAACACAATGGCCACCCTCCACCTCGCAGAGTCAAAACTGGTAGTCGAACTGGCAAAGACCCGTAAATCAGCCAGCAGGAACAATCCCTCTCCCTCAACCCACACTGCCAGCACCTTATACATTGCAACAAAACCCCCAGACCAACTTAAGACTGCAGCGCCCAGCCCAACCCAACCCGAACCCAAACAACATACCGGTTCAATCGGTGCAAATTATTGAAGGAACACAACTAGAAACTGAGTTAAGGGAGTGCAATGACCTTCAATTAAGATCTGGGCATATAATAGAATCAGAGGGAGATAAATGTTCAAATTGAAAATCCATTACCTATAGAACAAACACCACAAGAAGAGAATTTGGTTAGATAGAAAACTCATGAACAAGCCACCACCTCTTCTCCACCATTCCTAGAACGACTAATCATACCTCGCCCAATAAAACACCCTGATTTTGATCTTTCGGGATAATTGAAAAATTTGTGTATAAAAATACCACTCCTCTAGGCTATTCAAGATATCCAAATTTATGCAAAGACCATCAAGGAATTATGAAAAAGCCAAAGAGGAAAATAACAAAAAATCCAACTGTCCATGTAGTCGGTACCTTATATCACTTACTATTAGGAAACGAAACACCTGTAAAATATGAGGACCTAGGAAATCCTATAATCACAGTGCAAATAAATGGATGCTTCTTCCCCAATGCCTTAGTTGATTTAGGAGCAGCAATCAATATTCTTACAACCACCAATTGTCAAAATATTGGCATTACAACATTAGACCAAACCACAACCTTACTAGAGTTGGCTGAATGATCGGTAGTCAGACTAAAAGGCACATTGCATGATGTAATGGCGTCTGTAGACTCCTAGGAATACCCTCCAAACTTTCTGATTATCAACCCTAGAAATCGACCTGATGGACATCTCTTAATTCTAGGTAGACCTTGGCTAGCTACTGCGAATGCTTACATTAGCTGTCGAACAGGTAGCATGACTATAGCAAGAGGAACTAGTGTAAATAATTTAGCCTTATATCCTCCAGCTCAACCAAGTTTAGCAATAATCAAGACCAGAAAACAACCTGTATAATACCTAATTGAAAACATTAGATCACCATTAACCATAGAAGATGCTCTCGAATTTAAAGATCAAACAAAAGATGACATCATTAACAACTTCATTAACCAACTGGAAGTCGGATCCGATTTAAAATGTCACATGATTGAAGCAGCATTTAATAGTGAAGTAGAAGAAGATCCCCTAAAATATACTAGCGATCAATCAATACCAAGCACCTCTGTTTATAACAGCAAAAAAATAGAAATTGAGTGAGGAAAAACTTTGAATATTAACAAAAACCTCACTGCTGACCAAGAGCAAAAGCTGGTTGAGCTGCTGAGAAAATACAATGAAGCCTTTGCATGGGATTACACAAACATGAAAGGAATTGATCCCCAGTTGTGTACGCACCACATCTATACAGAAAAGGATGCTAGACCCATTTCCAACCCCAACAGAGATTAAATCCTCATCTTAAGGATATTGTGAAAGTTGAATTGCAAAAATTTTTATATTTAAACTTTATCTATCCAATATCTGACAGCAAGTGGGTCTCTCCATTAGTAGTGGTGTCGAAAAAGAATGGAAAGTGGCAGATATGTGTTGACTATAGAGAACTTAATAAAGCAACCCAGAAAGACCACTTCCCCCTTCCATTCAATGGTCAGGTCTTGGACACATTGACAGGGAAGAAATTCTTTTCTTTCCTAGAGGGCTTCACTGGATACAATCAGATTCAGATTTCCCTTGAAGATCAGGATAAAACTACCTTTACTTGCCCTTGGGGAATATTTGCTTACTGGGTCTTACCCTTTGGGCTGTACAATGCACCTGCCACATTTCAGAGGGCTGTACTCAAAATTTTTTTAGATTTGATAAATGAAGGGCTTGAAGTGTATATGGATGATTTCACACCTTATGGGGATGACTTTGAGCCAACATTAAAAACATTAGAAAAAGTGTTGCAAATATGCATTGCCGCTAGGCTCTGTTTAAGCCATGAAAAGTGTCATATGATGATGACCGAGGGACTCATCTTAGGTCATTATGTCTCAACAGCTGGAATACAGGTAGATCCGGCTAAAATTCAGATAATTCTGTTAATACCTACCCCTACGACGCAAATAGAGGTACATAATTTTTTGGGATTTTCTGGTTATTATAGAAGATTTATAAAGATTTTTTCTCAGATTGCTGCATCTTTATATGCACTAATAGAAAATATTGATTTCATTTGGACAGATAAATGTGACAATTCTTTTGAGGATCTAAAAAGGCTTGTATCAACAGCCCTAGTGCTAAGGGGCCCAAACTGGGATTTTCCATTCCAGATTTCATCTGATGCTTCAGACATAGCAATCGGAGCAGTTCTTGGATAGGAAGAAGATAAAAAGCCATATGAAATATATTATATCAGCAAAAATCTATCTCCTACTGAATTAAACTATACTATGACTGAGAAAGAATTTTTAGCTGTAATATATGCTGTAAATAAATTTAGACATTATATAACTGGATATCTTGTAGTTTTATATACAGATCACTCTGCCATTAAATATTTAGCAAATAAACCTATTACAAATGGAAGAGTGACAAGATGGTTGATTCTCTTGCAGGAATTTGACATCACAATTAAGGATCGACCTGGAAAAGAAAACCCTGTAGCTGTTTTTCTCTCACAAATGCCAAAGCCAGCTGACGCAGCAGCACGTGAGGATCAATTTCCTGATGAACATTTATTTGTTGTTATTGTTAGAACACCATGGTATGCAGACATTGCAAATTACCCAAGCACCTAACACCTAATGAAAGAAAACAAATAGTGTAGCGCAATACTCGATTCTCTTGGATTGGGGGCTACTTATTCCACACAGGGGCAGATATGCACATTAGAAGATGCATCCGGGAAGATGAAGTGTTTGACATTCTAAAAGCATGTCACAATGGGTTGTGTGGTGGATATTTTGCAGACCGTAGAACCGGTCACAAAGTCTTACAAACAGGCTATTATTGGCCCACTATCTTTAAAGATGATAAGAAGTTTTTTCAAGCATGTGATATTTGCCAGAGGGCGGGATGCCCTTGACAATCTGATGAGATGCCTTTGAACTCGCAATTAGTAATCGAGACGTTTGAGTGGTGGGCACTAGATTTTACTGGTCCTATTAACCCATCGTCCAATAAAAAAACATACATACTAGTTACAACAGAATATGTTACTAAATGGGTTGAGGCAGAGGCGCTACCAAGAGCTACTAAGGATTCAGTGATACATTTTCTTTTCCAATTATTTGTGCAATATGGCATGCCGAGAGACATAATTACATATGGAGGACCACAATTCGTAGGTAACAAGATTGCTGCAACATTGAGAAATTACCATATTCTCCACAAAATTACAACTCCATACCACCCACAGGAAAATGGCCAAGTAGAAAGTACTATCAAGGTAATTGAGGCAATACTTACGAAAACAGTTGCATCACATAAACGTGATTGGGCTTCCAGATTGCCAGAAGCCTTATGGTCATACCGCACAACATGGAGAAATACCACAGGATATTCACCATATCAGTTAGTACTTGGTAAAGAACCCATCTTCCTAATCGAATTCGAGATTCAAACATTAAGAACAACCCAGGAGGTGGGTTTAAATTTAAATGAAGCTCAGATCAATGGATTACAACAAATCAATGAATTAGATGAAATTAGGCTATTAAATCTTCAACACACTGCATTAATCCAACAGCAGAGAGTGAAATGGCATGATTCCCTCATTAAAAAGAAGATCTTCTACGAAGGAGATTGGGCACTCCTATATGATTCTAGGTTCCAGGATTTCCCTGGAAGACTCCAGACTAGATGGTTAGGACCTTATGAGATACAAAAAATGCATGATAATGGCACCATTACATTGGCAACCATTGATGGATCTGGCTATTGTTTTAAAGCGAATGGTCATCGAGTGTGAATTTATCATAAACCGCTTACCAGGGAGTCCTTTTACCAAAAATTATGGAAAGATTCCACCATGAAGATTCTCGCTGAAGAGGATAACCCATCCTCAACATCAACCTAGTAAACAACTCACTGTTTTCTTGAAATTTGTATATAGACTTTTCTTTCTATTTTGTTTGTATAAACTGCATTTTTTTGTACAGATTTTTGTGTTACTCCATTTAAGGAACAACTGTTGTTCCCCTTAAGGAACAACAACCGTTCCATTTAAGGAACAACTGTTGT
Organism: Pinus taeda; assembly: GCA_000404065.3. Classification (NCBI taxonomy): domain Eukaryota; kingdom Viridiplantae; phylum Streptophyta; class Pinopsida; order Pinales; family Pinaceae; genus Pinus; species Pinus taeda. Next base: position 36,520 of record APFE031535412.1, on the reverse strand, counting down.
TCCTTCTAAGGAACAATTGTCTTTCCATTTATGGAACAACGGTCCCCTGTATATATGATTTGTGTGATGTTCCTCTTAAGGAACAACTGTTGTCCCTCTTAAGAAACAACAACCATTGCATTTAAGGAACAACAGATTTGCGTGTGTTTTCTTTTTGCTGTTCCTCTTAAGGAACAATTACTGTCCCTCTTAAGGAACAACAACCATTCCATTTAAGGAATAGTAGTTTTGCGCATGTTTTCTTTTTTCTATTCCTCTTAAGGAACAACTGCTGTCCCTCTTAAGGAACAACAACTGTTCCATTTAAGGAACAACAACTGTTCCATTTAAGGAACAACAATTTTGTGTGTATTTTCTTTTTGTTGTTCCTCTTGAGGATCATAAATGGTTCCATTTAAGGAACAATAATTTCACGTGTGTTTTATTTTTGCTATTCCTCTTAAGGAATAGTTATTGTTCCTCTTAAGGAACAACAACCGTTCCATTTAAGGAACAACAGTTCCGTGTGTGTTTTCTTTGTGCTGTTCCTCTTAAGGAAAAACTACTATTCCTCTTAAGGAACAACTACTGTTCCTCTTAAGGAATAACTACTATTCCTCTTAAGGAACAACAATTCCGTGTGTGTTTTCTTTGTGTTGTTCCATTTAAGGAACAACTGTTGTTCCTCTTAAGGAACAACAACCATTCCATTTAAGGAACAACTGTTGTTCCTCTTAAGGAACATCAACTGTTCCATTTAAGGAACAACAGTTTCATGTGCGTTTCTTTTTGCTGTTCCATTTAAGGAACAACTGCTATCCCTCTTAAGGAACATCAACCGTTCCATTTAAGGAACAACATATTTGCATGTGCTGCTCCTCTTAAGGAACAACAATTTAAAGTGTTTGTATTTTTTTTGTTCCATTTAAGGAACAACTTTTGTTCCTCTTAAGGAACAACAACCATTCCATTTAAGGAACAACAATATTGTGTGTTTGTATTTCTGCTGTTCCATTTAAGGAACAACTGTTGTTCCTCTTAAGGTACAACAACTGTTCCATTTAAGGAACAATAGTTTCACGTGTGTTTCTTTCTACTGTTCCATTTAAGGAACAACTGCTGTTCCCTCTAAGGAATAGTAGCTGTTCCATTTAAGGAACATCAGTTCAGTTTACATTTGTTCTTGCTGTTCCGTTTAAGGAATAGTTGCTGTTCCTTTTAAAGGAACAACAACTATTCCATTTAAGGAATAACTGCTGTTCCATTTAAGGAACAACAATTTGATATGCGAGTGCCTTACGTTGTTCCATTTAAGGAACAATTGTTGTTCCTCCTAAGGAACAATTGCCATTCCTTCGAAGGAACAACAGTTTTGTCATGATTTTCCTATTGTTGTTCTTTCTAAGGAACAACAATTTCACTTTGGTTTGTTTTAATGCTGTTCCCCCGAAGGATCAACAATTTCGCTTGCATCCATTTTTCCGCTGTTCCTCTTAAGGAATAGCAGTTTTGTGTGCAATTTTTCTCTTTTTGCTGTTCCTCCTAAGGAGCAATAGTTTTGTGTGCCGTTTGTTTTTTGCTGTTCCTCCTAAAGAACAACACTCTTTTTGAGAAGTTTTTTGTGTGAATGATCCTATGAAGGAAATAATACAAACATATATGCAAGAATACAAAATTTAAAGGTCACTGGAATAAGAAAATCAAAGAGAAATTATCATCTTTAATGAGATTCCTTTGTATTGATTAGAAAAGGGGAGGATACAACTATCTATATCTTTTTGCTGTCCTTATTTTCACTATAACTCAATTTGATTGATTAATTGTACCATGTTGGTTCTTCCCTAATTCTCATAATTATCTTTGCTTATTATCTTTGAATAAGAATAAGGTCATATTTTCTTCTATTGATATGTTCAGACTTCTTCCATCATCCCTACGCTTAAGGAGTGTTGAGCTATCCTTTATATATAAATAGGAAGTGCTATATAAAAGAAAATAAAAAATAAGGAAATATATATATATATTATATATATATATATATATATACTAACAATTCTATGATTTGAAGGATAGGGGGTCTCATCATGAGCCAACCTACCATGATCATAAGGAAGCAGTGAAGTGGCATTCCTACTATGGCCGCCACACCAGGGATATGATCCAATGGACACATCAGAAAAATAAAAGTCCTTGGAATAGGGGGTCTCATCATGAGCCGGCCTGCCCACCTTTCACTTCTTCCCAGTGAATGGCATTGTGATCCATCTGGTTATCAAGACAGCACAATGGCTTCCATTCTGACATCACAAGGTACTTTCTTAACTATACATAAAGGACCATGGTTTCAAAGGGTGAAAAAGAAACTCTATCAAGGTTTTAAACACCTGTGGGCAACAGAGCTCTGCTGATGGTATTGGAGTCATATTTTTCATCAATAGTAATTATAACCCCTTTTCTTATTTCTTTATCTTTATTTCAAAAGAGATTATGTTCCCAATTCCTTTTGAACCTTTATGCATGAAATATTGTTTAAAAAGTCAATCATAATGGTTTAAGTGGAATAATGACCGCATATCATCTTACCTATGTCAGATGTCCTTTCCCATTTTCAAATCACTCCATGGCATATCTAGATTTATTCGTAATTATCATGCTATGCATCGATTTCAACAACTCAATATTTTTGTGATCTTGACATAAATATGTACAACTTGCCATTTTTACCACTGTATGATTGCCATCAGTACATCCTTCCTACATTTAACCGGTCGAAGGTAACCTATCATTTTTCAGGGGGGCGCAGGTGACTTCCAAAGCACTTTTGCATATGTGTCAATCTTTTATTTGGTTGTAATGGGCTACATGATATCCCATAATAGAAAGTTTTTAACGGTATCTATGTTAAAAAAGTATTATCCAAATCTAACAACTTGCTGTTCCATTGTTGGCTCTGTGTATTGCTGTGTTACCTGTGTTAAAAGTAACAGTGTGTATAATTCATAAAAAATGGGAGGATGATTAGTATGTAGCAAGCCACAGAAACTAGCTGTTTCCGATGCCACCCAAGAAATTCTAGTACGAGTTGGATGGGTTGCATATTTTGCATGACCGCAACAACCCAATGAAACCGTGGCTATCGAATTTTTACGGAATTTGCAGGATGAACATTCTATAATAAGAGGAAGATGAATGATAGTAACAGATGCAATAATAGCAGAGGTGACTAGATTACCAGCAGTCAGACCCATATGGATGCATAAAAATTTGAGGCTACAAGACACCATTGCTACCTTTCGGGATGAGGGACAAAACCTGATTGTCAAAAGCAAAGGAGTTGAACCCTCATCTCTGGGAGAACCATGGACCGAGCTAGCTAGAATCGTTCAGAGCTATATCTCATGCGACGGAAGAAAAGATGTCGTAATACCATGCCACCTTAAATTATTAGTAGTTTTAAAATAGAAATGTTCTGTAAACTTGCCTACATTTTTGAAATTCTTGTTGCATGACGCTGCTCAAAACATAAAGAAATCTCGGCATATAGAGACTGTTGTAAGTCATCATTGTTTAATTAGGTTGATAGTAAGCTACAACCTAGCCTAACAACAAACCAGTTGGGAAGAATTAATGTTTACTATAGAATGGGGGCTAGCCTTTCCTACCGCAAAAAGGAAAAGGACTTCCAACACAACAAATAGACCATAAAAAAATAGACGATATGCTGAGACAAGTCAGGGAACAACTGAAAAACTCCTGGGTAGTAGCAACCAACCCTTATAATCATCTAGCCTTGAAAACAAGAAACCTTTACAGCTAGAAGGAAGAGATAACCTAGAGTCATAACTTGAGGAGGAAACAAAGCATACTAGTGAAGAGGAGAAGGATGAAACAAAACTTACCTTAACTCCCAGCACAAGTCCACCACAAGATTTACTTCATGATGTAGAATTGGCCCACATTTTGACCAATATGAGTGAATATATACAGCCTGAGAGTCCGCTCAACCTCAATGTTGAAGCAGCACAATCAGAAGAAAACTATGCCCACAATAGGAGTATATAAGAAGAAATAATTGGTGAAGCAGAAACAGGGGTAGAAGCCACTCAGGAAGAGGTGGACCAAATTAGGTATACCCCTCTAGAAGAACCTAGTCAGGTCAATTTAAAAACAAAAGATGTGAGCCAAATGGAGGAAATAGAAAGCAATCAGGGGAGAAACACAACCCTTGAAGAGAAAAACCTAAATGAGCAACCGAGCTCGGTAAGAGCATAAACAATTAGTGAAATAGTTGTTCCTCGTAGAAAGAAGAAAAGCAAAGTTAAGAGGTTGAGAAAGGAACAACAGAAGCTGCAAAACTTAGTGAAGAGACTCAGACAAAAGATAAGGAAATTAAAATGGGGAAAAATTTCAAGCAGAACCCCGAAAATGGTGAATGTAGCCATTTAGACTGAATTCCCTAATGCAAAGGTTACTAGACTCAAACCGAGCCCATATTCATTCAAATTGATAAGGAACAACATGCAACCATTACAGAAGTGGTTGCCCAAACAAAGAATGTACATTTTTGTCATGTAGCTGTTTAAACGGAGGCAATATCCTCCAACAGTACGGACACCGAAACAGACATCCAAGCCAAAGACATTTTGATAAGTGGCAATCCTCGTATAAAAAATCTTCAAGAAAATCTGGCACAGGCTCGGCTGACCATAGAAAGGCTTGAGGAAGGGACTATTCCCCAACAATGGTACCAAGAATTACAGAGGCAATTGTAGGATATCAATGCATCGGAAAGTGAGGCCTTCGAGAAATGTTGGAGGGTAGAAGAAATAACTGAGAAAATAAAGATCAGACTGGAGGCAGTCATGCATCAAAGGGATACTCTCTGTTCCCTATACACAGATGTTCTATCATGCAAGCCCCCTACCAAGAACTATGCTTTATTTTTGTTAGAAAGGTATTTACAGTTAAAAATTTAGGCTGTTAGGGTAGGGAAATCCATAGAATTGAAAACTATGGAAGATTTCAAAAACTGCTATAAACACCATGGAGTGAAAGTTCAATGATTACTATGTGAGTTTTAGTTGCATAATTTTATAGTGAAAGAAGAAATGGAAAATAATCCCAGCCCTTTTGTGGGGGATATACAATTTCAAGCTTTCATTTCATTTGTTGTTACCAGTTGAAGTGGTTCAAAGCCCATAATACTTTCCAGAGGTAGGAAAATGGGTTGGACCTATGGGTCAGGGTTGAACGGAAAAACCCACTACAAATGCTGGTCAAACACAAAAGTTTGATGCAAAAGGAAGGAGTAATCCAGGTATTGGGGCCCATTCACAAAGGAATTGTCGAGCAGGGAGTAGAGTATTTTCTCTCTATCAAAGACAACTCCTTGTAGCAACTAAATTTAGATGGATAGTTTCCAATCGTAATGTTCAAGACAAAGAACCATTCAAGTATAAAAACTTTAAATTGGCTGCGGATCGCTTTGTTACTTATAGCAACCTCATCTTGAGGGAAGGGCCATATTGGCTAGGCTGTTGATTTCGTAGTCCTATTGTCTGGTATCCTATAGAAGACTATAAAGCTATATATGAATTACCTGAAGGACATACATGACACATTTTTGAAGATTTGGCCAAGAATCATGGATTCAGGCCACTTATGACAATCCTTCTCCAACCTATTCTTTGACTGCATTGCACACAAACTACATGGTTTTCAAGAGGGCATGAAAAAGGGTAAGTAGGGGAGTGTGTTGAGTCATGGAAAAGGTATGCATATATTATTTATTTTACTATCCTTTTCCTTAGTTATATCCCTTCTACACCCTAAAGTGTTAATATATTAAGGGATTATGGTAAAATAAGGAAATTATCTATCATCATCATTTAGCTAAATATTATCACTCTTCATGCAAGAAAAGGAAAAAATGGAACAACTGTTGTTCCCTAGCCAGGAAACAACATACAGGCAGCAGGCCAAGGCTGGAGCGCGCAGTTATGGATAACAACAAAGGAGATCACAACATTAGTGCAAAGACAGAGAGTTAACTAAACATAGAAGATTGCGCGAATCGATCACTGTTACTATTTTACCCTTATTATCACTTGGCCATTATAAAAGGCAGCGATTGTAAAGAGAACGTGGTTTGGAGATTATTCAGAAATTACTCTTGTATTTTTACTTTGATCATCGACTCCCGTTGTTGAAACAGAGTATGAATTGGCTGTAACTATTCTGCAAATGATTAATATATAATACAATTGTTGTTTCTTATTTCATACTGAAGTAATCCAGCGGTATTCACTGGTGACTAAGGGCCCAGCCCTGGTGGATTCACTTACTATTCCTGTATCATTCTTTTACAATTTTTTCCATGTGATGGTTTGGTTTGATTTCCATTTATTGCAATTGCATCGCTTTGCTATTTCGTATTCTCATAATTACTCTGTTTTACATGCTGCAAAAGTATTGGTTCAAGTCATTATTCAATTACTTGTTTCAGTATTTCTTTATTATTATCTCAGATTTAGTCATTTGAGTTCAACATTCTATTTCCAATCTAGTAATTTAGTTCAACATGCTATCTTGATATTCTCCACTATAAAGAGCATTGACTACTACTGTCTATGCTCTCAGACTGAGATCCCTGCTGTTCAGATTAGAAAATACGTTTGGAACATCAATCCGTTAAAAGAGAAATGAGTTATGTCACTATATTCTTGACTGATACTTGAATGAATGTTTGATTTGGTTTCATTAGCAAGTTAAGATTTCTTTTAATTGCAATTTGAGTTCACTAGCTGCATCCATTTATGCTTGTATTTGATAGCAGTGTACTGCAATTTAGAAACATTACTCTTGAGTAAATAGCCGCCACAAACTGTGTACACTCTTGAAATAGAAAACCTTGCCTAGATTGATAACTAATGTGAAGATAATTAAGAGTTAAAAAGACACCTTTTATACCTCAACAACATTCAGCACTTTGAATCCTTGAAAAATGGTCGCTCTGTATTTACATAGAGAATGCTGGAATACACGAAAAAATACGCAGAAACACTGTTCCCCAGACTAGAAACATTCATAACTATGCTTTACAGCGCCATCAGGTCCGCTTGGGAATTGTTATCGCATATCGCAATTGGCCTACTCCATGGTTTCCCCTTTGTATTTTAAAATACATTAAAATGGTGAAATTAACGCAAACATTGATTTCAGACCTGAGAGCTCTGAGCGCTGAAGATCGACTACAAGGGTTTCTGCAACCATCGAAACGGCGCCGCACGGCCCTTCGTTGCATCCAACGAGGACCTGACCTCTTGCAGCAACAACCAAAAGCTGCAAGAGGCACAAAAGTAACAACCATGGATCCACCATAGGGTGGAGCGCAACTACTCTCCCCTCGGATCACTGACATGCAGACTGACACAGATGCGACCATCATCTTTGGATCAGTAGATGAGGAAGCGCTTAAAGCAAAAAAAGGGGAAAACAACAAGAAACCAGATTCGAGTCAGCAAGCACACAAGACAAATGATAACCAAGGAAGAACTGACAGAGCAAAGGACAGACCAAAAATAACCTCCAACGCCTACAAGCCCATTGCAACTGTGAGGCCAAGAATAGAGCTACCAGGTTAGATGATTGACGAACGCATCCAATACATGAGGGATCATGCCCTCATAGGAAAGTTCATTGGGTTCTGGCCAACAGAGAAAGCGCTGCGAGGTTGGATAGCGGCAAAATGGAAACCCAAGGGACATGTAACCCTGCGCCTGGGTCCAAAAGGGTTTTTTACAGCCATCTTCCTCTGCTTGGAAGACAAGTACAAAATCATGGACGAGGCTCCTTACTTCTTCAACTCAGTGGGACTATATCTCAGAGACTGGGTAGCCAGATTCAACCCGGACAAAGAAGACCTGACTTGGGCTCCGGTCTGGATACGCATGTACTCACTTCCAGATGAATATTGGGAGGAAAAAATGCTCAAGGAAATAGGCAACGGCCTGGGGGAATACATAAAGGCTGCGGAAGAAACAAAGCTCCAGCGATACACGTCCTACGCCTGGATCTACGTCTTCATGCGCCTGGACTAGCCCCTGCCAGATACAGTAAGTCTCGTTCACCATGATAACGAATGGATCCAACCCTTAGACTATGGACATGTTCCCTTCCGATGCCGGAAATGTCATGCCCATGGCCGTCTGTTCCAAGACTGCCCTTTAAATGTCATGAATAAGGCTGCTGAGCCCTCCAATCCCCCATCTCAAGATGGTTTTACCAGAGCTCCAAGTCGAAAGCGCTCGCATAAATAGCCCCAGAATGGGAAAAAGCCCTTGCACAATACTGCTGGAATCCCCTCAACTAGTAACAGCTTTGAGATTCTAACCCAAGACTCTGACTCTCTGGATCCAAATCAAAAGCTCTCTCAGCCTCCCAGTAATGTTCAGCCCAACTCTGCGCCCTCGAATCTTCCCCTTAAGACCCAACCTCAGCAGGACTCTGAAACTGGACCCGATATCACTCATGAAAAGCTACAAGAGAAAACGCAAAATATGGATGTAGATGACACCGCAGATCAATCCCAGAGCATGGATCCTTTAACAGCTGAAGGAAGTCAGGTGCAGCACATGGAGGAAGAACATGAAAGCATAGATTTAAAAGGATTAGATATCCACCAACTAGAAATGGTTTGTCACAAGAGGGACTACGACAAAATCACAGAACTCCAGTTAAATAAATTGGAAATGGTAATCTCAAAAGCATACCAGCAAAGACAACTCGGCATACAGCCAGGAAGCCACTGGGATGGAGGGCCCATAACCAAAGATTTCAAAAAAAGAGGTCGGAAAACAGAGCTCCAGAGGACAATAGAAGTTGGGAAAATCCTGGTAGATTGAGGCAGATACGCAAAGTTGACAAAGTACTACAAACCTTCCCAAAATGTTGAGTAATGAAGCTCATCTCATGGAATGTACGAGGGGTAAATGGCCCCAGAAAACTCAAAATCCTCAAAAATATGATAAAGATTGAAAAGCCTCAACTCTGTTTCTTGCAGGAAACAAAATGTAGCAGTGACACTTTAGAGAGAATCCTTACTAAAGCCTGGGCAGGCTGTCAATCAATAGCGGTAGATGCCTTAGGAGCTTCGGGAGGGCTTGTTATAGCTTGGGATGAAAGAACGCTATCCCTCACAGACTCTCATGCTTCTCACCATTTCATACAAGCAAACTTTCATCTGCTGGGCACTAACATGCATGGGCTCCTCACCAATGTGTACTTCCCTCAGGATGCAATGACAAAGGCCGAGCTTCTTCACACTTTAGAAACTATGAATAGTCTCAGAAAACACCCATTATGGATAGCAGGAGGAGACTACAATATGATCACCCATCTAGATGATAAGATAGGCGGAAGAAACAAACTGGATCAGGAATTGAATACCTTCAAAGAATTCATCAGTAATGCTTCTCTCATCGATCAACAATTCTACAATGGAAATACATCTGGAGTAATAGAAGAACCGGGAATCATCATATTGCTTCCAAACTTGACAGATTCCTAGTCTCATATAACTGGATTCGGATAGGAGGGGATATCACGACAGCCATCCTACCTTACTCAGGATCGGATCATTGGCCGATATCCCTTCAGTGGCAACATCCTGGCAACGTCACGGGGCGACCCTTTCGCTTTGAGGGCTTTTGGCTCACTCACCCGAATTTCCAGGACTTCATCCACTCCACTTGGAAAGCCTTCACACCACCAGAGGGTTCCAAAATGTATCAATTCCAACAAAAATTAAGAAATCTCAAGTACCACTTAAAACGTTGGAATGTGGAGACCTTTGGCAACATATTCAAAGAGCAACAGAATCTATTGACCAACTTGGCCAACCTTCACCAAAGAATCATAACAGAAGGTCACACAGATGACACTCTAAAGGAAGAATAGATAATCCACTCACAGCTAGAATAAATGCGGAAGCAAGAAGAAATATTATGGAAGCAGAAATCTCGAGTCAGATGGCTAAAAGAGGGAGAAAGGAACACCAAGTTCTTTCACAGAACAACAATGCAACGCAGAATGCACAACAACATTCCCTTCCTCAAAAAACAAGATGGAACAAGAATCGAACAACATGAGGAAATCGAGAAGAAATTTTTATCACACTTTAAAGAGGTGCATCAAGAGCAGAATACGGACAGGGGACCTGCAATTGATAAAATCATTCAGCATGTGCCCAAACTCATAAATGCGGAGCACAATGAACTTCGCCTACAACCTATCTCAACACAGGAGGTGGATACTGCTATGTCTCAACTAAAAGAGGGTAAAGCTCCAGGCCCAGATGGCTTCACCACAACCTTCTTCCACTCCTTCTGGGACATGATCAAAACCGAGGTTTGGGAGGTAGTAGAGGAATCGAGAACTCTTCACTAGTTGCTACCTTCTCTTAACTCCAATATTCTAGCTCTAATCCCAAAAGAAGAGGAATCTGTGGCGCCAGACAAATTCAGATCGATTGCTCTATGCAATGTCATTTATAAAGTGATCTCAAAGGTAATTGCCAATAGGCTGAAACCACTCCTCCCTATGCTAATTTCGCCTGAACAGTCGGGCTATGTTGAGGCAGACATATTCTGGATGGAAGCATTCTAACACACGAGATCATTCACTCTCTCAAGCAAAATAATCAGCCAGGTATGATCTTAAAACTGGACCTCTCCAAAGCTTTTGATAAACTTAGCTGGTCTTACATTCAAAAAATGCTCAATGCTTTTGGCTTCTCTCACATGTGGGTTCAATGGATTATGAGTCTCCTGTCTTCCTCTTCTTTCTCCATTCTGGTCAATGGCTTCCCTTCACAGCCCTTCAGGCCCTCTAGGGGCATTAGGCAGGGGGATCCCCTCTCTCCCTTCCTCTTCATCCTAATGGCCGAAGGTCTAGGTCGCCTTATAAGGCACTCTCATCTCTCTCAGCAGCTCAAAGGACTCTCCATTCACAACTCCCCTGTAATTAATCATCAGCAGTTTGTGGATGACAATATGCTATATGGCTACCCCTCTGTTCAGGAAGCCTCACGATTCAAATCCCTTCTCAATGATTTCTCTGAGGCCTCTGGCGCTACCATTGACAAGTCTAAATCGCAAATATTCTTCTTTCATACTCCGCCAGTAGTCAAGATAGATGTGGCTAGAATTTTAGGCTTCCTCATTACCTCTCTTCTGTCCAATTATCTTGGAGCCCCCATGACTGCCTCCACTATAAAGCACTCTACTTGGAGAAGGCTACTGGAAAAGATTGAACAACGTCTCAATTGCTGGACATACAGGCCCCTGAACATTGCTAGTCGAGTAGTGCTATTAAGGCAGTATTGTAGGCAATGCCGCTATATCTGTTATCTATCTTGGTAGCCCCCAAATGGGTCCTCAAGCGATTAAGAGACCTTCAAAGAGGCTTTCTCTGGGGAAATACCTCAACCAATCGTAAGTGGGCCCTGGTAAAATGGAATACTGTCTGCACTTCCAAGGAAAAAGGCGGTATTGGTCTAAGAGACCCAAATCACAGCAATGCAATCATGAGTGCCAAAATATGGTGGCAATGGCTCTCCTCACTCAGAAAACCCTGGGCTATCGTCTGGAATGCTAAGTATGCCAAAAACAGGCCACAGGAGGAAATCATACGCTATGTCATAAATGCCAGATCTTTGAAGGGAAGAAAAAGTTGCTACCCTTACCCCTCAAGTCCATTTCAACTGAAAAACCATTTCAACAATGGGGCTTAGACTTCATTGGGGAAATTCACCCTTCATCCTTAGGCCAGCATAGATGGATCCTGACAGCTACTGATTAATTCACCAAATGGAGAGAGGCCATATCTTGAAGACAAGCAAATGACTCAATTATCATACAATTCCTAGAAACCAATATCTTGTCTAGATTTGGCTGCCCAAAGAAAATCATAACAGACAATGCAGCTGCCTTTAAATCCAAAAGAATGATCAGCTTCTGTCACAAATATCATATCACCCTAGGTCATTCAACAACCTATTACCCTTAAGGCAATGGCCTAGCTGAGTCCTCCAATAAAAGCCTCATAAATATCATCAAAAAGATCTTGGAGGAGAACAAAAAGAATTGGCACAAGAAGCTGGTAAATGCACTATGGGCAGATAGGTTGACCACCAAAAGATCTATAGGTACTAGCCCATATGAATTGGTGTATGGCCTGGAAGCTGTGTTCCCATCATCTCTTGGGGTCCTTGTGATCAAATTGCTGTAGGAAATACAAGCTGAACCAATGATATCTAGAGGAGGATCAATCAAACAATTCACTTACAACAAACAAGGGAAGAAGTGTATCAGAGAACCCAGGTTCTACAAGAGAAGTTGAAAAAGGTGTTTGACAAAAGAACAAAAGCTGAAGACTTTTTTATAGGAAACAAAGTATTGAAATGGGACTCTAGGAGGGAAGACAAAGGAAAGCATGGAAAATTTGACTTTCTGTGGAAAGGACCATTTGTAATTCAAGTTGTGCAAGGCAATAAAACCTTTTTTCTAAAGAGTCTAGATGAGTCAAATAATGATGAAGGCCCAGTGAATGGGAGAATGCTCAAGCACTATTATGATCCACGAGCATAGCACAATCACATATTGTACATAAATATCTATATTTTCAGCATTTTTCTTTTTTACAGTAGATAGATAAAAGAACAACTACAACAGATTTTGAAGAATGATCAGCAAAACTATATCAAAGATGACATAGATGCTTGAAAAGCTCCACAAACAAATTTGAGGAAGGTCTACAGAACAGATAACCAATGATAAGCAGTGACACAGGTCAGTAAGACACAAAGTGGTAATTCTTGTACAAATGAGGTCATAAGACACTGCATACCAGCTCACTAGATTCAGATCAAAGGTGTCAATACTAGAGAGGATTCAATGCAGCAAGGAAAGGAAAATAAGGCCATTTGTCCTGCTTTTCTTGGCTTTTCCCAGGAAAAGCCTTTCATGATTGACAGTGGAAGGGCTAAATATGTTCATCATTGCAGGCTGCAAAGGTTCCATATTTTGTGTACATACTAGGAAAATTAAAAAAATGAAAAGAGGGTATGCCTTAAAAGAATAATCAAAAGGAAAGAAAATCAAATGGTCAAAAGAAAAGAGAAAATGAACCCCAAACTAAAAACCAGGAAAGTGGCTAGTCAAAATGCCACTACTATGTTTTGGCAGTGTTACACTCTACAAATACTGCTGTTAATCATACTTGATGGATGGCCCAATAGTCTAATCTAGACCATGGCATGTTTAAATTGCTTGTTGCAGAATAGAGAATGTTTCCTGTCCAAACAGCTCAAGCTTGGCAGATGACTAGCTAGGTAGAGAAATGAAGGAGCACAACTGCCTAATATGGGTCCTTGGAAGAAATAAGGGTAGATTTAGATAGAAGGGCAGTCAAAAGAAAAAGAGAACAATTAGGGTCTGCTAATTCAAGTGCACCCACTTCAAGTGAAGAAAAAATGTTAGGATTACTAGGTTGGGTAAGTAGTGCAAGGTTGTAGAAATGAAGGGCCATTACCAATTGGCTTATCAAGTGCAAGACTCATTCCATTCAGGGTATTGGCATCATAGCAGAGGTTTGAGGACATAACATTGGAAGCATTTCTAACTTCCCCCTTTTTCCCCCAAACATCATTTACTAACATCCCCAAGGACCTTGAGATCTGCTCAAGTGTCCTATTCCACTTCATTCCATGACAGAGTGCCAGGTCAAACCATGAAGTTCAATCAAGGGAAAGAAGCCACATTTTTTGTGTAAAAATCTTTAATCTCATTTCCCTCATCTTCCATTCCTAAGTTTCTCCTTAAAAAACTTAGCATTTCCCCCTATACACTCACCTCACAATTTCATATTAACAACTAATGTATTATCTAGCTCCCTAAGCATTCCCCTTCCCTAATTTTACAAAATCTATGTAAAAATCGCAAAAAATCTATGTAAATACCCTTCCCCCTAACACTATAGCTATACAACCCTCTCTTGGGGAATATTAACCCATCAGGGGTTAATATTAACCCTCTTTCACCCTAAAACTATGGGTTTTTATTAAAACTTTGGTTAAAAAACAATAAACCATAGTCCCCGCCCTCATTAACCCTTCCTACCCCTTTTCCGCTCTAAAGTTTGTGTTTATAATGTTTTTTAATTAAAACAGTTATAAAACCCGAAATCCTAATGTCAAAAACCCAACCCCCGTGCTCCATTTATTTAAAAAAAATTAGTAAATCGGCGGGTCCCCCTGTCCTATCGCGCCATCACATCATATGTGCCACCAGCCGTTAGATCTCCAGCCCCACTGATCTAATGACTAGCGGTCAATCTCACCAGCAACCTGCCGAACCTTTTGCGTCCGGGGGATTGGCGGTTTTACCGCCGTACCCCCGCCACGCGTCGGCCTCCCGCAGTGTTCAGAGCCCTCCCCCCTCATACCGCTTACCGCCCATGGGTGCTCCGGGGAAACCGCTTACCACCCATCCCCTCTCACTGACGTCACACCCCCGTCAGCATGACATCACCCCCTCGTCCGCCACCACTGCTCCAGGTCGGCCGTCCACCCGCCTGCCTTGCCATTGTGTCACTGCCACCTGGCCACCCATGGCAGCTGCCACGTCACCCTGCCGTACCCGGACCCACCGATGAGGTCATGTTGACATCATCACCAAAAAGGCGCCAAAGGGCCAAAATTGCATAAAAAGTCGAGAAATGACTGTTGTTTGTCATTTTAACTCATCGTTTCCGGAGCAGTCTGCATGCAAAAGACGTCGTTTACTGCCAAAATCGAGAATCGTCCACCAAAGTTGCTGCTGCCCTCAAAGTTGACCCAAATACCTGCAATTGATCCAGCTTGATGCCTCCTACACCGAAAAATCTAGGTATTTGCCGCAGGCGACCTACTTTGCCCATATTTCTCCCATTTTTCTCCTAATTTTCTGTAAAAAACTCTGCAAAATCTCCTCACAGATAAATTGTCCACTAAAACTACCCAAAAACTTGGTAAAATCCCTGCACCACAAGGCTCTGCAAGAAACCCGTGCCCTTCTGCGAAATTCACCACAAAAACTAATTGAAGAAGCCGAGCTACCAGCTAAAAGCCCATGCAATTGCACACTCATCCATTTTTTCAAAATTCCCCTTGAAAAACCAGCTAATTAGCTTAAAAACACTCTGGTTTCTTCCAACAGAGTGCCCCACAGTTCATCAAACCTGTAAAGAGTTTCCTCATACTCTCAGAGCTGCTCACTTTCAAACAAAATTTAGTGGGCATTCCTTAGCCTTTGCACCAATCCTAAACTCAAGTAAATATCCAGTTAAAATCAAACATGGCCACGCCATCTGCTCTGGATGTTGCTCCTGTCAATCCACCCAGTAAGGAGCTTGAAGCTATGCCACTTGTAGACAGTGATTTCCTCATTGCAGATTTTGTGGTAGAGAGGAACCACTTACAGACCTTCTACAAGCTGAGGAACAGTCACTTGGACAACAGTGACATGTATGGCATCTGAGAGTCTAATTTTCCTACCTACTTCTTACCATCTATAGATGTCTTCCCTGAAGTCATTCACCTCTGTGCAGAAAATTATGACTAGAAGCTTAGAGCTGTAAAGTATCCATCTGGGAGCATCCTCTTTTACATAACACTAGACTCCATAAATCAGATGCTGAATTACAAACAAACCCAGCTGCTATACCCATTTTCTATAAAGTATTTGTTGGATGAGGGCTCCAAGCTCTCTAGCACAAACATTGCTGCAGTTGCCAAAACTTTCATGAGACCAGACTGCCAGCCTTTTGGGCCACCTTCTTTTTCATATGCAAATTTCAATGAGGTGGGCAAGCTGCTTGTGGACATGATATCCTCTGTCTTGGGGTTCTCCACAAATGAGCATGTTGATGAGACTGTTTTGGTCTTGTTATCTGCATATAGCCTTGGGAAGCCCCCTGCTGTAAAATACAATTATGCCAAGTTTATTGCCAACAAGATACATGACCAACTGGTGAGGCTGGAAAGGGAAGCAATATTCAAGTATTCATCATACATCTATCACCTCTTCATGTACTATCAGACAGATTGCTTCTAGTGCCACATCAAGAAACTGGATTCACAGGGTGAGAGGAGATCTGTCATCTTCTGGTCTTCAGTTTTCCATCAAGTCCAGAACTCTCCCTACTCCTACTGTGAATTTATTGACAAATTTGTTTATCCAGTCACATGCCTCTTGAAGAGGTCTCCTCCTGCCAGACTGTCCAAAGATATGCAGAAAATCTTACAGCTGTCCAGGAATTATAAAATAGGTGATTGGTATTTATACGAAAATCACACAGTCATCAGGAGCTATGGCTGTGAGCTCTGTCCTTATAGGCTCCCAAGGTATGTGCCTATGAGATTATTTGCCTTGGAATACTATAGGCAACTCATCAATTCTTACCTTACACACTTCCACAGTGCCAAGAAGAAAGCCAATCTCAAATTCAGAGACCACCTAGGCCCCTTCATCATGAACAAGAAAGATGGTTGGCAAGAAGCTGATCAAATATTGGGACAAAAGCTTAAACTCAAAAGGAGCTTCTGGTGGGTCCCTTATGACCCTGAAGGCTTTATCATTGCTAGGAGAGTCAAGTATAGGCTGCTAGCCTATAAACATTGTCCATATCCACAAATAGAACACTTTGCCAACCAAGATGAATGGGTGCCTGATACAATAGTACAAGAATTTACTCAGGAAGAGAAAATGGAGCAGACTGTGAAAGATTTAGAGAAAAATCTTGACTTGGATTCTTGTTAGCAGGTCATATTCAAGCAACCAGTCCAAGTGGGAGAAGGCACATCCACTGTTGTAGCTACACAGAGCACCCAGCAGGCATCTACTACAACAACAACTACAACAAAAGGAAAAGAAGTAATGGATGAACAACAAGAGACAGAAGCAGGGCAGCCCAACACTTCAAAGGATCAAAATCAAGGGCAAGCCCCTTTACAACAAACTAAACCACCCCAAATCCCAATTTTGCAAACACCTCTCAATGAAGAGAGAGGAAAAAAACGTGATAGAGAGGAGGTCACACCTCCAAGTGGGTCAACACAACAACCAGAGGCCAAGAAGCCAAGAATTGACCCTCAGACCGAGGAAGAAGACATCAGTGAAGAAAGAGCGGAAAGCCAAAGCAGAGAAAGTCAATCCAACTAGCAGACTGCCACTAGTTCATTTCAGCAGGAACATGCCATATAGCAAGGCACAGAGGTATCCTCCTCAAGGCAGCAAGGCAAGCAACCAACTGGTATCAAAGGGGGTTTCATGGAGATCAAGGCACAAAATGAATTGTTGAGAGTACAACTATATGATCAATTCTTGAAGGCAACTCCCTCCAAAAAACAAAGATTGATGGCTGCTTATGATATCAAGGAGGACAAAATGATTTTTACTCATTTAAAGCCTAAAGTTCCACATCCCAAAACCTCTGCAGATTACCTAAGAACAAACTTGGAGGTCTTTTCTAAAGACATACATCTAATGGATCAAATAGAGATACACAAGAAAACAGGGAAAATGGTCTATGCTACGCTTGCAGACAAGGCCATGCTAGCCCATCAGTTGAAAGAATCACTGAAAAATACTGATACACAATTGGATTTGGAAAGGATGTCTTCCCAGGCCAAGGACAACATAATAAAAACGTTGGAAGACATAATCATTGATCTGGGACATGATCCAAAAGATCCAAAGGGTGTTAGGGCCCTTATGAAAAATAAGGAGGATGATATTGCTGCACTCAGGAAACAGGCAAAGCTGCCTGCAACTATTCACCCTGATACTGCAAAACTTGCACAGGAAAAAAAACTTGATGACACCATGGATTTACTTATGAATATGAATCAAAGAATACTAGAGATGGAAGGAGAATTGGAGAAATCATGGCAAGGTAGACAGGGAGAATCAACCTCCCAGCCCCCTAAAACTTCTACAACTCTTGGCCCTGCCCCTCCTTCACAAGTAGCAGCAGAATCTAGCATGAGTATGGAGGACTTGATGAAAGCTGTCAAAGAACTTGAGGTTCAGGTGAAAGAAATCAATGAAGCCAAAGATAGAATGGCCAAGCTAGAGGTCAGCTATGACAAGTCCAAGATGACTGTAGCAGAGAAGCGGAGAGAAATAAAAGCCTTGGAGGCCAAAGTGAATGCTTTGGAAAAGGAATTGCTTCTAGGAAAAACTCTAGCAGAAATCAAGAAGATAATCTGGGCCAAAATTGGCCAATCAATCCATGACCAATGGAGGTCAATCCAAGCAATACATGAGCAAATTGAACTGATAAGCATAGCTCATGTTGAAATACAAAGGGCCAGAACAACACTAGGAATCATGCCTGAGAAGGCCAATAAAATGATACATTTCCTCAATACCCACACTAGGGAGGAATTGGCAGCACTAGAAATAAACAACAGAACAGACACCATCATGACAGCAAAGAAAGTGCCGACTTTGAGGAATTTCACTCAAACACTAGAAAGAAAATGTCAGGATATGAAGGCAGAAATTGATGAATTCAGGGCAAAGATGACAATATTGCAGGATAAAGGACTGCCAAGTCTAGTGACTGGCACAGGACAACTGCTGTCATATGATCAGTATATCACAAGGATTAACAATTATGCAGAGAATCAAATCACAGCATCCAGCAGCTCCACAGAAGAAGCAGGGCCTCCCTCTGGGCAGTCTCTATATGATAAATTAGAAAACCTATTTTTTATTGAGCATGAGATAAATCATTTGTTTGAAGTGCCTCCAAATTTTTACAGATATACTGAAGCAGATGAAACACTGGTAAAAATAAGGGGACATCAGATACCTCCAGCTGATTGGTGGCAGGCAATGCTGAAAATTCTGCACAGGTGATCCCACTATATTATTCCTTTTTTGTGAAAATTCAGATCTCAGTCACAGTACAAGTCAGCAGACAATTCAGCACGCAGATATCACAGGAAGCACCCGTACAATGACTCACCAAAGCACTCAGAGAACAGGCTCAACTAACGCAGAATTAAAGGCACAACTACAACCAACTTTCCTGAGCCATAAAGCAAATGTGTCTAACAGAAAGATGGCTGCCATCTCAACATTAGATGCTGTAGTTATATCTTTCATTTACTTTTTGTAAAGTTGGTGGCGCAA
Organism: Pinus taeda; assembly: GCA_000404065.3. Taxonomy (NCBI): domain Eukaryota; kingdom Viridiplantae; phylum Streptophyta; class Pinopsida; order Pinales; family Pinaceae; genus Pinus; species Pinus taeda. Next base: position 17,303 of record APFE031535412.1, on the reverse strand, counting down.
TTTATTGCACAATAACTCACTATTGAGATATTTTGTATCCTATTTTTGTATATATATCCCCTCAAGGAACGTATTGAGGGTGGGTTGTAGTGAAACTCTTTCAGAAGAGCTATATTGTATATCTGAGACATTTTGTGCTAATACAAATTGCTGGTGGAGTTCCTGGTTCCTATACTGTCTGAAGGTGGAAATGAATGGCTCTGTTGTGTTGCAAAATTCCTGTGTCATTTGCTGGAACAATAAGTTATTCTGAACTGTGTTCTTGTTTTTATGTGTATGCCACAATTCATATATGTTCATGATCATAGTAAATAGAGAAAAATAATAGCCTAGGATTTGTTTGAATACACCCTATGCTCAATCTCTATTTCTAAATATGTTTTCTTTTTTAATTAGCCATAGATATGAATTCTTAATTATTCATGTCTAAACTAATTCTATCACTGTGAAAATTGTTTAAGAATTCTTAACTGCTCTTAAGCAATACTTTCATTTTTCCCCTGTTAGCATAGTGAAAGATTCTCAATTTCCTTTCACTCACTAATTCCATAACTTCATTACATAATCTAAGAAATTGTTCCACAGATGCCTATCTGGCTTTGCAGCAATACTCTGCCTTCATAAACATGCTTCAACAACACACTACCTGAACTCCATTGCCCAATGGCCCTAACTGTTTTGTAATCTATACCTCAACTCTGTTTGAATTCAATAACCAATCAAATTCAAAACAAAACCAGCACACCATAACTAGCCTAAAATCATCCACCAACAAAGCTAAATCATAAAGAGAGAGCCCTCTCTGGTTGCAGGTAGGCTAGGACCTGTAACTAAAAGATTGGTTAGTGGTTACCTCGGCCGTATTCCCTTTAGGAAGTAGGGAACAACCTGAGTGATAACATCAATGGCGACTCAACTGGGGACTTATTTCAAATTACCAATTGCAAGGAAATAAGCTTCCTGTTTAACCTTCTCATAGAACACCAAGGAAACAAAACTCATAAGCTGGCTCCAAAGAAGAAATCTCGTTACACTAGGTCCAAACATGACCCTAATCCCCCAGCTGTCTTCGAAAACCCCAATTTAATTCCCAAGATCTTGAAGAAGCAAGAGCAGCTAGGAGAGCTCTCAGACTCAGGTACAGAACCAATTCAGCAGAGCTATATTCCTACTCCTGTCAAAGCATCAGTTTATCCTCACATAACCCCCACTTATCCTAGTTCCTCATCCACTTCCCAAGGTAGTTTCCCCACTCCTCCATCCCCAACACACCTTACTCCTGTTATCCCTGTTGTTCCAGCTGTTCCACTCCTTCTTGCTGTCCCTTTTATCCCTGCAAATATGGCTAGATATGCTCCTTTACACCTACCTGCAAATCCAGGGGCAATGCCTCAAGACTATCAAAGCAAAATCAATTACTTTGATGGTACTGGCACTTATACAGCCCAACAACACACCAAGAGAATGCAGGAGTATTTTGAGAACTATGAGATAGATGATGAAGATGTAAGAATGAAAATTTTTGTGCAAAGTTTGACAGGGGATGTAAGGAACTAGTTTAGGTCTTTAGCTACAAATTCTATACTCAATCCTGATGCCTTATACCTAAGTTTTTTAAACAGATGGGAAAAGAAAAAAGACCCTCTACACATACTAACTGAGTATGATAACTTAAAAAGGGGTCCACAAGAAACAGTTCAAGATTACTGTGTTAGGTTCAACAATGTATACAACGCCATTCCTCAGAACCTAAGACCTCCACCTGATCTGGCCTTGATCAAATTCCCTGATGGATTTGATTCAGATATGGCATATAAATTAAGAGAAAGAGCACCTCCAAGTCTTGTAGACATGCATAATATAGCCGTCAGTGTGGAGGCAAACCTGATTGCCAAGAGAACAAGAGAAAAAAATGAGAGAAGAACAACATTTAAAGAGGAACCCTCAACCTTTGACCAAAATATAGATGCAATCATGAAGGGTATGGAGAGGTTGGGGGATAGAGTTGAGACCATGGAGAGAAAGTCCTCTTGGGAAGGGCAAACAAGAAACACTACTAGGAATCCCAATTTTAGAAAAAAACAAAACCCAAATGCTGGGAGGACTGGTCCGGATCAGAATATCAGACCTCCATTTCAAGAAAACTATGCAGAGGCCTCAACCACTAGTGAACAAATAGAAGATCCCCACATCAATCTAATGGGTTTGGACAGTGAACAACAAGTATTCCTAACACAAGATGATCAACAAGCCCAAGAATACAAGCAATTCCAAGCAAAATCT
>APFE031535412.1:0-11833 GCA_000404065.3 Pinus taeda | reverse complement strand
GGCATGGAGAGGTTGGGGGATAGAGTTGAGACCATGGAGAGAAAGTCCTCTTGGGAAGGGCAAACAAGCAACACTACTAGGAATCCCAATTTTAGGAAAAACCAAAACCCAAATGCTCGGAGGACTGGTCCTGATCAGAATATCAGACCTCCATTTCAAGAAAACTATGCAGAGGCCTCAACCACTAGTGAACAAGTAGAAGATCCCCAAATCAATCTAATGGGTTTGGACAGTGAACAACAAGTATTCTTAACACAAGATAATCAACAAGCCCAAGAATACAAACAATTCCAAACAAAATCTGGTGAGTCATTTGATTTCAGAGAAGGGTATGACACAGCGGTCTATGAAGTACACAAACAATACAAGTTAAGAAGTAGAACCATAGATGTACCTGAGAATACCAAACAAACAAACACCAAAATGCCCAAAAAATCTAGTGATAAAGCTGTCTTAACAGAGTCCTCAAATAAAAAACTCCAAAGGGAGGTCACAGTGGAAGATGTATCTGATATACAGCCTCCAATAAAACCCACACCAATACCATTTCTTCCAACAGAGATCTTGGGCAGGCCTCTAGAAAACAGACCCAATTCAAGCATACCCCAAAACAGTGTACCTGACTAGGACAAGGTCACCCAAAATTCAGCAGAGAAGGAAAAACTTGCTGCTCACAATATAAAATTTCAGATGGAAAAGCCTTTTAATCTAGAAACAAAAATTGGTAAACTGAAAATAGCAATTCCTCTTTCTGAACTAGCCAAACATGAGGTCTGCAGACAATAAATCAATAGATCATTACAAGTACCAGAAAATAGGGATGCAGTTAATATTCTGGATGATCAACCAGAGCTAATTTTTGGCTCAGAAGTCAATGGAAAATCAGTGGATGGAGGCACCCCTCCATTTTATGTAAGCCTAAACATCCATGACAAGGTGCTACACAATGCCATGTTTGATTCAGGGGCCTCTCATAACCTAATGCCTAAATCAGTAATGGAAAAACTTAACCTAGACATCACCAAACCCTATAAAGATTTGTTTTCATTTTATTCCAGTCAGGTGAGATGTTTAGGCCTGATCAAAGACCTTTGTGTATCCCTAGTCCAATATCCAGCCAAAACAATTTTAATGGATGTGGTAGTAGCTGACATTCCACCTAAATATGGTATGTTATTATCAGGATCATGGGGCACCAAACTCCAAGGATCTCTGCAACTAGACATGTCATATGCCACAATTTCAGTCTTTGGCCAGCCAAAGAGACTGTACCAAGAAACACTGATGAAATATGTGGTCAACAGTCAGGAGAAGCCCCAAAACTTCCCAATCTACTCCATTCATTCAGACATGGACTCATTCATACTGTACAATGCTGATATGTGTCCCAAAACTGAGGTCAAGCTCCTAAAAAAAACAGAAACCAGGCACATGAATGAACAACCCACTGCTCAAGATCAAAAGATCACTGATGTGATCAAACCAACACAGACTGTTAATATATTACAAGAATCACCAAAACTAGACCAACCCACTGAACAAATTTGTAAATCCATTGAAAGAGACATTGATCAAGAGAGCTTGTGGTGTTTAGAATTTGATGGGTCAGTAAACAAGCTAGGAGCAGGAGCAGGGGTTTGGATACACAATACTCAAAATGAACATTGTTTAGGCCATGCATATAGGCTCAACTTCAGATGTACAAATAACATGGCCGAATATGAAGCCCTTTTGCTAGGTCTCAAACTGATTAAGAGTCTTGGAGTGACCAAAGTTTCTATATTGGGTGATTCAGACCTAGTTATACAACAGATAAAGGGAACTTTTGTCACAAATGATCCTAGGTTAAGGTCTTATAGGATAGCAGTGGCAGACCTGCTTAACAGCTTCTTGGAATATCAGCTCACAAAAATACCTAGAAGCCACAACTTGCATGCTCATAGTTTGGCAACTTTTGCAAGCACCTGTAAACTTCCTTTTGGGCCTAATCACCAGTTTACTATTGAGATTAAACATAGGCCTTCTGTCCCAGACAATGTAAATAACTGGCAAGTGTTTGAGAATGATACCCAGATAAATAATTTTTTGACCATGAAGGAGGAATTTTCAAACTTAAACATAGACACAAGCATTAGGGATGATCAAAACCAAATTGATGAACTAAACACAAGTATATCAGCTGAAACAATAGATCTAATATTACATCCTACAACCTTTGACTCTGCCAATTTACAGAAGCTAAAACTAGCAGATCTTGATGAAATTATTGAACAAGAAACTGAAGTAATTCAACTAAAGGATAGTTTTTTGCCCACAGGTCTTACTCCTTTAGAAGACATTTTTGATTCAAATGATCTCCCTAAGAAACCAAGGATGCAACCCATCAATGCAGAAATTGAGGAGTGTAATATTGGGACCACTGAAAATCCCAAAATGGTCAAGCTTTCTAGAAGCTTACCTCCTGATAAGAAATCAGAATATATTAAACTGTTCAAAGAGTTTCAAGATGTGTTTTCCTGGAGTTATGAGGACCTTAAATCCTATGATACTACAATTATCCAGCACACAATACCCCTGAAAGAAAACCAGAAACCCTTTAAACAGAAGTTGAGAAGAGTGAATCCGGTCCTTCTTCCCCTAATTGAAAAGGAAGTAAAACGAATGTATGAAGCTGGGATCATTGCACCTATAAGATTTTTTGAATGGATTTCTAACCTTGTACCCACAAGAAAGAAAACTGGAGAGATAAGGCTTTGTGTTGATCTGAGAAATTTGAACAAAGTCTCTCTCAAAGACCACTACCCCTTGCCAAAAATGGATCACATCTTACAAAGGGTAGTAGGAGCTTCAAGGATCTCACTACTGGATGGCTTCTCAGGATTCAATCAAATTCTAGTTCACCCAGATGATCAAGATAAAACAGCTTTCACCACACCTTGGGGAACTTTCAAATATGTCAAAATGCCTTTTGGACTCAAGAATGTTGGAGCCACATTTTAGAGGGCAATGGACATAGCCTTTGCTAAAGAAATCCATGATTTCTTAGTCATATACCTTGATGATCTGACAGCCTTCTCAAAATCAGACCAAGAACATTTAAAACACCTCAGACAAGTGTTCTTAATTTGCAGAAAGTATGGCATATCTTTGAACCCAAAGAAATCACTATTTGGCCTGGAAGAAGGCAAACTCCTAGGTCATATAATTTCAAAAGATGGCATAAGAATTGACCCTGATAGGATTCAAGCTATACTTCAGGTCCCACATCCAAGAAACATCAAAGAATTACAAGCCTTTTTAGGAAAGATTAATTTCCTAAGAGGATTTATTCCTAACTTGGCTGAGCTAATAAGATTGTTGAACAATATGCTCAAGAAAGATGCCAAAGTCAAATGGACAGTTGAAGCCAAACAGGATTTTGAGGAAATCAAGATAGCTTTAACAAAAACACCTGTTCTTACAAGCCTTATATTTGATAGAAACTTCATAATCTTCTCCTTTGCCTCTGAACATACAATTGCTACTGTATGTGAAAAACCTATTGCCTTTTTCAGTAGAGCTCTTAGGGATGCCCCACTCAAGTACCAGATCATGGAAAAGCAAGCATATGCTCTTGTCAAAGCCATAAAGGATTTCAGAGTTTATATCATGTACTCTCACATAGTTGCATATGTGCCCAATGCAGTGGTCAAGGACATTCTAACTCAAGATGGAATTGAAGGTAAGAGGGGCAAATGGATAGCGAACATTCTGGAATATGATATAGAGATCAAACCAACAAAACTTATAAAAGGACAAGGGCTAGCTAAACTAATGACTGAAACTAATTTCCAAGCCCTTGACATCAATGAATTGGATAACGAACAGGAGATGGCGACTCCACAGATCAATCAAGCCTTCTTACAATCACCTTGGTATGCTGACATATGTTTTATATTGTTAAACCTGCAAGCTCCTCCAGGGTTATCCAGAACCAAAAAGAGATTTTTAAAAATGAAAGCTTCAAAATTTTGTATAATAGATAATGTTTTATTTTGGAAAAATCATGAAGGTGTCCTGCTTAACTGCCTAACTTCAGATGAAGCTGATAAAGTCCTCAGAGAATTTCATGCAGGAGATTGTGGAGGGCACTTATATTGGAAATCCACAGCTGATAAAATCCTGAGGGCTGGATTTTATTGGCCTTCCCTCTTTACTGATTCAAAAAAGTGTGTAATGTCATGTCATAAATGTCAGATCTTTGAAGGGAAGAAAAAGTTACTACCTTTACCCCTCAAGCCCATTTCAACTGAAAAACCATTTCAACAATGGGGCTTAGACTTCATTGGGGAAATTCGCCCTTCATCCTCAGGACAACATAGATGGATCTTGACAGCTACTGATTACTTCACCAAATGGATAGAGGTCATACCTTGTAGACAAGCAAATGACTCAATTATCATACAATTCCTAGAAACCAATATCTTGTCTAGATTTGGCTGCCTAGAGAAAATCATAACAGACAATGCAGTTGCCTTTAAATCCAAGAGAATGATCAGCTTCTGTCACAAATACCATATTACCCTAGGTCATTCAACAACCTATTACTCGCAAGGCAATGGCCTAGATGAGTCCTCCAATAAAAGCCTCATCAATATCATCAAAAAGGTCTTGGAGGAGAACAAAAAGAATTGGCATAAGAAGCTGGTAAATGCACTATGGGCAGATAGGTTGACCACCAAAAGATCTATTGGTACTAGCCGATATGAATTGGTATATGGCCTGGAAGCTGTGTTCCCATCATCTCTTGGGGTCCCTGTGATCAAATTACTGCAGGAAATACAAGCTGAACCCAATGATATCCAGAGGAGGATCAATCAAACAATTCACTTACAGCAAACAAGGGAAGAAGTGTATCAGAGAACCTAGGTTTTACAAGAGAAGCTGAAAAAGGTGTTTGACAAAAGAACAAAAGCTGAAGACTTTTTCATAGGAAACAAAGTATTGAAATGGGACTCTAAGAGGGAAGACAAAGGGAAACATGGCAAATTTGACTTTCTGTGGAAAGGACCATTTGTAATTCAAGCTGTGCAAAATAACACCTTTTTTCTAAAGAGTCTGGATGATTCAAATAATGATGAAGGCCCAGTGAATGGGAGAATGCTCAAGCACTATAATGATCCATGAGCATAGCACAAACACATACTGTACATAAATATGTGTATTTTCAGTATTTTTCTTTTTTTTCAGCAGATAGATAAAGGAACAACTACAACAGATTTTGAAGAATGATCAGGAAAACTATATCAAAGATGACATAGATGCTTGAAAAGATCCACAAACAAATTTGAGGAAGGTCTACAGAATAGAGAACCAATGATAAACAGTGATACAGGTCAGCAAGACACAAAGTGGTAATTCTTGTACAAATGAGGACATAAGACACTACATACCAGCTCACTAGATTCAGATCAAAGGTGTCAATACTGAAGAGGATTCACTGCAGTAAGGAAAGGAAAATAAGGCCATCTGACCTGTTGTTCTTGGCTTTCCTCCAGGAAAAGCCATCCCAAAGTGGATCCACTGTTAGATTCCTATACCAATAGGTTTCATCTTTCATGATTGACAGTGGAAGGGCTAAATATGTTCATCATTGCAGGCTGCAAAGGTTCCATATTTTGGGTACATACTAGGAAAATTAGAAAATGAAAAGAGGGTATGCCTTAAAAGAATAATCAAAAGGCAAAAAAATCAAATGGTTAAAAGAATAGTGAAAATGAACCCCAAACTAAAGACCAGGAAGGTGGCCAGTCAAAATGCCACTACTATCTTTTGGCAGTGTCACAGTCTACAAATACTGCTGCTAATCATACTTGATGGATGGCCCAAAAGTCTAAATTGGACCATGCCATGTTTAAATTGCTTGTTGCAGAATAGAGAATGTTTCCTGTCCAAACAGCTCAAGCTTGGCAGATGACTAGCTAGGTAGAGAAATGAAGGAGCCCAACTGCTTAATCTGGGTCCTTGGAAGAAATAAGGGTAGATTTAGATAGGAGGGCAGTCAAAAGAAAAAGAGAACAATCAGGGTCTGCTAATTCAAGTGCACCCACTTCAAGTGAAGAAAAAATGTTAGGATTACTAGGTTGGGTAAGTAGTGTAAGGTTGCAAAAGTGAAGGGCCATCACCAGTTGGCTTATCAAGAGCAAGACTCATTTCATTCAGGATATTGGCACCATGGCAGAGGTTGAGGACACAACAATGGAAGCATGTATAATTTCCGCCTTTTCCCCAAACATCATTTATTAACATCTCCCAAGGACCTTGGGATCTGCTCAAGTGTCCTGTTCCACTTCATTCCATGACAGAGTACCAGGTCAAACCATGAATTTTAGTCAAGGGAAAGAAGCCACATTTTTTGTGTAAAAATCTTTACTCTCAATTCCCTCATTTCCCATTCCTAAGTTTTACTCCTTAAGACTTAGCATTTTCCCCTACACACTCACCTCACAATGTCATATTAACAACTAATGTACTATTTAGCTCCCTAAGCATTCCCTTCCCTAATTTTACAAAAATCTATGTGAAAATCCCAAAAAGTCTATGTAAATACCCTCCCCCTAGCACTATAGCTATACAACCATCTATTGGGGAATATTAATCCATCAGGGGTTAATATTAACCCTCTGCCACCCTAAACTATGGGTTTTTATCAAAAAACTTTGGCTAAAAATAAAAAAATCATAATCCCCACCCTCATTAACCCTTCTTACCCCCCTTCTGCGCTAATAAGTTTGGTTTGTAATGTTTTTAATTAAAACATTTATAAACTAACCCCGAAACCAAAGTTGAAAACCCACCCCGCGCGCAATATATTTAAAAAATGATTATTTTAATTGGCGGGTCCCCTTGTCTTAATGCACTGTCACATCGCTTTCCCCGCCAGCCGTCCGATCGTGAGCGACGCGATCTAAGGGTGGGCGGTCAATATCGCATAAGAGTTGCCGGAGGTTTAGCGTCCGGGGGATTGGTGGTTTCATCGCCATACTCCCGCCACGCGTCAACCGCCCGGGTTGTTCGGAGCCCCCCCCCCCCCTCTTACCACTTATCGCCCAAGGGTGCTCCGGGGAAACCACTTACCGCCTGCCCCCTCCCACTGACATCACACCCACGTCAGCATGACATCAGCGCCCTAGTCCGCCACCGCTGCTCCACGTCGCCTCCACGTCGTCCATCCGCCCGCATGCCTTGCCATCGTGTCACCGCCACCTGGCCACCCACGTCAGCCGCCACGTCACCCTGCCGTACCCGGACCCACCGATGACGTCATGCTGACGTCATCGCCGAAAAGGCGCCAAAAGGCCAAATTTGCATAATAAGTCAGGAAATGACCGTTTTATGTCAACTTGTCGTTTTCGGAGCATTGTGCATGTGAAGGACGTCGTTTATGGCCAAAATCAAGAATTTGCTCGCCCAAGCTGCTGTCGCCCTCAAAGTCAACTCAAATACCTGCAGTTGTTCCAGCTTGACACCTCCTGCACCGAAAAATCCAGGTATTTCTCGCAGGCGACCTATTTCACCCATATTTCTCCCATTTTTCTCCTAATTTCCTGTAAAAAACTTTGCAAAAGCTCCTCACAGTCAAATTATCCACTGAAACTACCCAAAAACCTGGTAAACTCCCTACACCACGAAGCTCTGCAAAAAACCCGTGCCCTTCTGCGGAATTCACCGTGAAAAACTAATTTTAGAAAACGAGCTACTGGCTAAAACCCATACAACTGCACACTGATCCCTGTTATTAAAATTCCCTTTGAAAAACCAGCTAATTAGCTTGAAACACTCTGGTTTCTTTCAACAGAGTGCCCCACAGTTCATCAAACCTGTAAAAAATCTCCTCATACTCTCAGAACTGCTCACTTTTAAAACACAATTCAGTAGGCAGTCCTCAGCCTCTGCACTAATCCTAAGCTCAAGTAAACATCAAATAAATTTCAGACATGGCCACTCCATCTGCTCTAGATGTTGCTCCTGTCAATCCACCCAGTAAGGAGCTTGAAGCTATGCCACTTGTGGACAGTGATTTCCTCATTGCAGATTTTGTGGCAGAGAGGAACCACTTACAGACTTTCTGCCAGCTGAGGAACAGTCACTTGGACAATTGTGACATGTATGGCATCTGGGAGTCAAATCTGCCTATCTATTTCTTGCCATCTGTAAATGTCTTTCCTGAAGTCATTCACCTTTGTGCAGAAAATTATGACCAAAAACTCAGCGCTGTTAAGTCTCCATCTGGGAGCATCCTCTTTTATATAACCCCTGATTCCATCAATTAGATGCTGAATTACAAGCAAACCCAACTGCTCTACCCTTTTTCCATAAAGTATTTGTTGGATGAGGGCTCCAAGCTCTCTAGCATGGAGATTGCCACAGTTGCCAAAACTTTCATGAGAGCAGACTGCCAACCTTCTCGGCCACCTCCTTTCCCATATGCAAATTTCAATGAGGTAGGCAAGCTGTTGGTGGACATGATATCCTCTGTGCTGGGGTTCTCCACAAATGAACATGTTGATGAAACTGTGTTGGTCTTGTTATCTGCATATAGCCTTGGGAAGCCCCTTGCTATAAAATACAATTATGCCAAGTTTATTGCCAACAAGATACATGACCAACTGCTGAGGCTGGACAGGGAAGCAATATTCAAATATTCATCATACATCTATCACCTCTTCATGTACTACCAGACAGATTGCTTCCAATGTCACATCAAGAAGCTGGATTCACAAGGTGAGAGGAGGTTTGTCATCTTCTGGTCTTCAGTTTTCCATCATGTCCAGAACTCTCCCTACTCCTACTGTGAATTTATTGACCAATTTGTCTATCCAGTCACATGCCTCTTGAAGAGGACTCCTCCTGCCAGATTGTCCAAAGATATGCAGAAAATCTTACAGTTGTCCAGGAATTACAAAATAGGTGATTGGTATTTATACCAAAATCACACAGTCATCAGGATCAATGGCTGTGAGCTCTGTCCTTACAGGCTCCCAAGATATGTGCCTATGAGATTGTTTGCCTTGGAATACTATAGGCAACTCATCAACTCTGACCTTACACACTTCCATAGTGCCAAGAAGAAAACCAACCTCAAATTCAGAGACCACCTAGGCCCATTCATCATGAACAAGAAAGATGGTTGGCAAGAAGCTGATCAAATATTGGGGCAACAGCTTAAACTCAAAAGGAGTTTCTAGTGGGTCCCTTATGACCCTGAAGGCTTTATCAGTGATAGGAGAGTCAAGTATAGGCTGCTAGCCTATAAACATTGTCCATATCCACAAATAGAACACTTTGCCAACCAAGATGAATGGCTGCCTGGTACATTAGTAGAAGAGTTTACTCAGGAGGAGACAATGGAGCAGACTGTGAAAGATTTAGAGAAAACTCTTGACTTGGATTCTTGTCGGCATGTCATATTCAAGCAACCAGTCCAAGTCGGAGAAGGCACATCCACTGCTGCAACTGCACAGACCATCCAGCAGGCATCTACTACAACAACAACTACATCAAAAGGCAAAGAAGTGATGGATGAACAGTAAGAGACAAAGGCAGGGCAACCCAGCACTTCAAAGGACCAAAGTCAAGGGCAAGCCCCTTTACAGCGAGCTGAACCACCCCAAATCCCAGTTTTGCAAACACCTCTCAATGAAGAGAGAGGCAAAAAACGAGATAGAGAGGAGGTCACACCTCCAAGTGGGTCAACACAGCAACTAGAGGCCAAGAGGCCAAGAATTGACCCTCAGACCGAGGAAGAAGACATCAGTGAAGAAAGAGCAGAAAGCCAAAGCAGAGAAAGACAATCCAGCCAGCACACTGCCACTAGTTCATTTCAGCAGGAACAGGCCATGCAGCAAAGCACAGAGGTATTCTCCTCAAGGCAGCAGGGCAAGCAACCAGCTGGAGTCAAAGGGTCATTCATGGAAATCAAGGCCCAAAATGAACTCTTAAGAGTTCAACTGTATGATCAATTCTTGAAGACCACACCCTCCAAACAGCAGAGATTGATGGCAGCATATGACATCAAGGAGGATAAGATGATTTTTACTCATCTTAAGCCTAAAATTCCAAAGCCTAGATCATCTGCAGACTACACCAAAACAAGTCTAGAGGTCCTCTCCAAGTACATACACCCCATGGATCAAATAGAGCTGCACAAACAGACAGGGGAAATGGTGTATGCCACACTTGCAGACAGGGCCATGCTGGCCCATCGGTTAAAAGAATCACTAAAGAACACAAATACACAGCTTGATTTGGAAAGGATGTCTTCCACTGCTAAGGACAACAGAATAAAAACTTTGGAAGACATAATCATTAATCTAGGACATGATCCTAAAGATCCAAAAGGTATTAAGGCCCTTATGAAGAAAAAGGAGGATGACATTGCTGCACTGAGGAAGCAGGCAAAGCTGCCTCCAACCATTCACCCTCAAACAATAGAACTTGCACAGGAAAAGCAAGTTGATGAGACCATGGATCTGCTTTTGAAGATGAATCAGAGAATATTACAGATGGAAGCAGAATTGGAAAAGGCATTGCAGGACAAGCAAGGGGAGTCAACCTCCCAGCCCCCTCAAACTTCTACAACTCTTGGCCCTACCCCTCCTACACAAGCAGCAGCAGCCCCACCTGCCATTCCAGCACCTACCACAGCCACATCAACAACAGAAGCCACAGCAGCAACAACAGCAGCAACAGAATCAAGCATGAGCATGGAGGACTTGATGAAAGCTGTCAAGGAACTTGAGGTTCAGGTGACAGAAATTAATGAAGCCAAAGATAGACTGGCCAAGCTAGATGCCAGCTATGATAAGTCAAAAATGACAGTGGCAGAGAAGCAAAGAGAGATAAAGGCCTTGGAAACCAAAGTGAAAGCTTTGGAAAAAGAATTGCTTCTAGGCAAAACTCTGGCAGAAATCAAGAAGATCATATGGGCCAAAATTGGCCAATCAATCCATGACCAATGGAGGTCAATACAGGCAATACATGAGCAAATTGAACTAATAGGAATAGCTCATATTGAAATACAAAAGGCCAGAACAGCACTGGGAATCATGCCTGAGTAGGCCAATAAAATGATACATTTCCTCAATACTCACACTAAGGAGGAATTGGCAGCACTGGAAATAAATAGCAGAACAGACACTATCCTGACAGCCAAAAAAGTGTTGACTTTAAGAAATTTCACTCAAACTCTAGAAAGGAAATGTCAGGATATGAAGGCAGAAATAGATGAATTCACGGCAAAGATGACAGCATTGCAGGATAAAGGACTGCCTATCCTAGTGACTGGCACAGGACAATTGTTGTCATATGATCAATAGATCACAAGGATCAACAATTATGTTGAAAATCAAATCACAACATCCACCAGCTCCACAAAAGAAGCAGGGCCTCCCTCTGGGCAGTTTCTGTATGACAAATTAGAGAATTTATTTTTTATTGAGCATAAGATTAATCATCTGTTTTAAGTGCCTCCAAATTTCTACAGATATACTGAAGCAGATGAAATGCTTGTAAAAATAAGGAGACATCAGCTACCTCCAGCTGATTGGTGGCAGGCAATGCTGGAAGTACTGCCCAGGTGATCCGACCATATTATTCCTTTTTTGTGAAAATTCAGATCTCAGCCAAGTACAGGTCAGCAAAGAATCAGGCACTCAGATATCACAGGAAGCATCCGTACAGTGACTCATCAAAACACTCAGACAACAGGCTCAATTAACGCAGATTTAAAGACACAGCTACAGCCAACTTTGTTGATCCAAAAAGTCAAAAATTGTCTGACAGAAAGACAGCT
>APFE031535409.1:540-18949 GCA_000404065.3 Pinus taeda | reverse complement strand
CTTATTATTTCTTCATCATTGTCTCCCTCTACATTTATTGATTTAAAGCTATGTCTCTATTATGGGCAATGACACGAGCTCTCGGCCTGAAAAAGTGGCTTAAATCCAAGGGTCACTCACACAAAATTGGAAATTTTAGACTTTGGTTGTTGGAAAGCAAGCCTATGAGAGTGACTTTGGGTTTTTGTATGATCTCTTACCTATAGCATGGGAGCAACTAACACCTAATATGCACAGAACATCATCGGGAAAAATGGATAGGTTGTCTAAGTGGCTGACATGTCTCTTGAGGATTATGAAGTTGATGTTGGATTACTATGTGTGATGTTTCCTTTGACTCCACTTCATTAATGTCATATAGGAGGTCAAATCCAATCATAGTGGATTCTGTAGGTTTTAACCCCGTACAGAAATTACCTGCATACGAATTCTAAATCACAGAAAAATAAACAATGAGAGAGCATAACACATAAAAACACATATGCACAGAAATTTTCCCGTGGATCCCAAAATCGGGACTACCAGCTTGTTTTTCATTATTTTCCTTTCAATGTTACAATACATATTTATACATGGCAATGCATCCAATACCATGGACCGAAAACCATGACGTCTAAAACCATGGACCGAAAACCATCACGTCCAAAACCATGGACCGAAAACCATCGCGTCCAAAAAAAATGTGTGAAAATCATGCACAAAACCATAGGTGGGTCCGCCCAACCTAACATAGGGTCCAAAACCAAAATTTTTTGGGGCACTACCCCAGACCCCATAAAGTGGGGTTATGGGTACTCTTCAAACCCGCTGTTAACTATGTGGAAAGAATATAACACAACCCAACAGATTCTTGTCTCATGTGTACCTCGGTTGGCTAGTTACTTGGGTAGATGTGGGAGGAGGGTGTTATAAATGTGAAACTTGTTATTGTTCCTTTAGCTTCCCATTTTAATCTTTCTTTGGGTTTGAGTCTAGAATTGATGAATAAAACAAGTATATTTCTTGTGTACCATATGAAGATGTAGTAGGACATTAATGTATGCATGGTATATACAAGACCTAACATCGCACATGCAGTTGGACTTGTCAACAGCTTTATGGAAAATCTAGGAGAAGAACATTAGTGAGTAGTGAGATAGGTGCTCTTGTATTCGAGAGGCACACGAGACCATTGTATCATATTTAATGGTTCTAGAGATTCATTATGCAGATATGTGATGTTGATTAGGCAAGTGATTTGGACAAGAGGAGATATAATGTAGGATATGTATTTACTCTTGTAGGTGGAGAAATTAGTTGGATGTCAAAGCTTCAAGAAAGAGTTGTTTTTCCCACTACTAAAGTAGAGCATATAGCTGCTTTCGATACGTGTAAAGAAGTAATCTGGTTGAAAGGTCCACTTGATGAGCTCGGAGGAATGGAGGAGAAAGCGAATGTATTCTGTGAAAATAAGAGTGTTATTAATTTGTCTACAAATATATATTATCACAACAAAACTAAGCACATTAATGTAAGGTGACATTTTGTATGACATGTGATCAATGGCAAAAAAGTAGCTCTTAAGAAGGTCCATACATAGGAGAATCATGCAGACATGTTCATAAATCCAATTTTAGTACAAAAGTTGTGATGTTGTTTGGCTTCTCTTAGTTTGCAGAAGAGATGTTGAATGGGTATGGGAAAGGGATTAGGAAATTTTTGTCAAGGTGGAGATTGTTCGGAATGAAAACAATGAAAATCAATGTTAAGATGTAATTGTCTTAGTTAATATTGTTTTACTGTTGAGGCAATTCTGTAACCATAGGGAGTTATGTAACGTAGTATTTGTATTAAAATGACGATTTCCTGAGAGGATTCATGTAATGTTGGAGAGTCATTCTTGTCTTTGGAGAAATCAGAATTCCAATCCCTTGCCCCATGGAGGTTTCCTTGACACACTATTAAGGATTTACCACATAGATTCTTTTGTTTTTTTTTATGTGATTCAATTTTGATTTCTTGTGCATTTGTTTAATATTTGAATGTTAATAGGA
The DNA here is from genome assembly GCA_000404065.3 of Pinus taeda. Taxonomy (NCBI): domain Eukaryota; kingdom Viridiplantae; phylum Streptophyta; class Pinopsida; order Pinales; family Pinaceae; genus Pinus; species Pinus taeda. The sequence goes on along the minus strand of APFE031535409.1, from coordinate 16,916 downwards.
AGAAATACCAACAGAGAATTGTAGGGACATTGTTTATATGAAATCTTGTGTAGCACCCCCCTTCGACATTTCCCCAAGTTAACTAGTCTACTTGAGTAAACATGTGATGAGAGGCTGCTATGATGTCCTTCAAAATCCCTATTTATAGTTAATGACACATAAATGAAAGAAATAAACCAATCTAACCTTCCACACATGTTAAATAACCCTGGAGGAAACATGAGATTTCATTGATTTGGACCCCTAGCAGATCCCATGACAAGACATGAATGTGATTGAGGCCTTCTACTCACTCCCATAGCATGCACATGTGAGCGGTTGTGGACTTTCCCAACCAATTCTAAGTCAACAACCCCTAATTTTTTGCCACATTTTAAGAGCCAGGACTTAGGCCACTGCCCATAACTTCATCAAACGTTCAGAAGTGATAAATGACATTGAAACAAAATTACTAATACAAACACGTGTTCAATGACTTGAGTAGATGCCTACTAGTCATAATAGGCATTTTGTCATGCATGTCACAAATATGCCATCTAGAGGTCAATAAATCAGATCTAAGTATAGGGGTCTCATACTTATCTGAAAATTCATAAAGAAGCATTGATTCCATATCACAGTAGTTTAATTATTATCTATCAGGTCATATATTCATTGTACTTGCAACCACTAATCAAAAGATGGTGGAAACCATACATCAAGTTTGTCACAAAACATACTCATAACCAACATATAACAAATAGAAATATAAGGATATAACAATCATAAAGTCCACATGTAATCTAGTAAATTTATATATGATATACCAAGGAGAAAGACATTTTATTAATGAATGAAAAAGCAAACCAAGTATGGGAGTTCCACAAACCACCTGACCATAGATTGGTTGACCTAAATATTTCTTTGAACCAATCAATTTGGTGCCATTTTACAAGCATGATTGTGGGATTAAAAAAAACCAAAATAAGTTTTCATAGTCTTTACCGCAATCCCCACTGGATCAATAAACCCTAAACAAGCAGGACGCCAATGCATTTGTCCACATAGACCATGAGGAATTGACTTGTCTCCTAGCCTCTAGGCTTTACTGAATATACCACCATACAATGTTCGAGGCTTCCTAGGCATAATAAATACTCCACCCTCTAGTAGTTACCTTATATCCAATCATTAATTGACCATGGATTCTTAGGCCTAATCGAGGGAACACACCTCTAGGCTTTACCCTATATCCTACCATACAATGGTCGAGGATTCCTAGGGGAATCTAGGGACAAAAAATTTGGCTTTACTGCAATCCCAGCCTAGGTTAGGGATTCCTAGGCCGTGTGTTCTTTATTTTAGAGAACATAATAGCAATAAAACCAAATGCACATGCATGTCAAATCTAGCAAGGAAATCACACATGCAAATTCATACCTACAAATAATCTCATAGTGGTTGCATGATCCTACTCTTCCTTGTTTGATATTTTCTTCCTGTCTGCCTTCTTTGCATACCTTGATCCAAAGTTGAAGTGATCCAAGAAAACTGGGTGATAGAGAATAGAGAGAGAGCTCCAAAACTGAACTGACAAAGGGTTAAACTAAGAAAATTTTGTTAACTAATCCTGATAAACCTTTTTGTTAATGAGGCATATCTTTTCTTCATTTTCTAGTATTTTCCTTCAATTTCCTCCTCACATGAAAGTTGTGACCTTTCACCTTCCTTTTCCCCTAATCTCCATTATTTTCATAAATAAATGCCAATTAATGCCTCATTCCTTTCAAAATCCTTTTCCTTTTCCTTTACCAATTTCTTGTTAGCCGTAATAACCCAAATGAACACTGAATAGGATATTTTTCCCACCATTCAACTCGAAATACATGTCCCATGACCTTATTCTTATTAGATTTTACATGAATTTTTCACCAAGACTGTTACAAAACCCTCCCCCTTGGGCGAATATCGTCCTCGGTGTTAAGTGACACCTAGAACCAGTAAGACCACTAAAAATCAACACATACATCCCATGGAGATTTACAACACAACTCATTGCAGTATTTATAATGAGGACTATTGAAAACATGACAATCATATTGTTCACATGAGCTTTATAGCACAACACATTACTATTTTAGAATAACAACCAGTTATACTTACGCACATTTTCTTCAACCAGAAAATAACCATATTGTTCATGGAGCTTTATAAATCGAGCTCGAAATAATATTTATGATAATATACACATGTACACATTTTCTTAACCTACAAATTAAAAGATACAATGCCTACATCTACAACAAGGGAATCTAGAGGAACACACCTCCACCCTCAAAATAACACTAGGATTCACCTCCTTCCTAGGAAGTCCAAAATCCACTGCCAAAGTCAAAACTCCATCTCATAACCAATGCTACAATCCTGAACTGCTTGTCCTCGGTGAACATTTATTGGCTCATTATTCTAGGGCACACTACCAATGTGCATCTAATTCCATCTCAAAATACTAATGACAAAAGCATATATCCCCTACCTTCCCTTCTCTGCTACCAGTCCCTTGGGATATCTAGTCACCCCCTTCTGTGTAGTCACTCACCTTCGAAGTTCCCCAACATCCCATATCCCAGGTCATCCATCCCTTGTCAATGTTTCTTCACATTGGAAAGTCCAAAAACCAAGGGATATCCCTACCTCAAAACCGTGATATTGATCATAGAATGCTCATGGAAATTAATGGAAATTATTGGGCAACAGTGTCCCATAATGGCCCTACTGCTAAAGTGATTTAGGAACATACTATTGGATTTTCCAATTCCTTTCAGTGATATTGCTAATCCTTGCAACCCGTTTCAACCACAAAATTGGGCATTTTTCATGATTCCCTGTACCAAGCACATAACTGTCATTAGATTTAAAATAAATTAAAATAAATTGACATAACCCCTCAATGGTAGCTTCTCAAAGAGGTACATTTTCAATTATGTTCACTTCCTGTGACAACAAATCAAACTAGTTGTTTGATTAAATAATGATGTATAAACATATCTCACCTGGTTAGCTCAAAAATCAACCATCATAAATCAAAATTATAGATCACTTGTAACAATCATAAATCAAAATAATAGATCGCATGCATAATAAAAATGAAACAACATACTAATACTTATCCATTATTCGATACCTAGCATGTACCTCTATCCTCTGTCCTTTCTAAATGCACATCAAATCTTTTGCCACACCATACAAACACCCAATACCTTTCCTTCACCCACATACACATACATAATGTACATCAAAACACATACATCCAAACACAACGTACGCCACAACATAATGCATACACCTACATCTAATGCACAACACCACACAATACATAAGCCTACACCCGGTGATTGATACAACATAATACATATACATAAACAGAGTACAACACAACAAATACACATTTCACGATATCACGACTACACAATGTACATACATATTACTGCATGTACAAGACATAGCATGTACAACATGTGCAAAATACCTAATGTACACCAGTACTATATGTACAACATATACACAATACCACCTGCACAACATGTACACAACATCACATGTACATGGAACCATCTGCATAATTTGTACACAATTCCATATTTACACTACACCACTTGTACAATGTGTACACAATACCACATGTACACAACAACACATTGCAGACATGTACACGACACCACATGTACACAGCACCACATGTACAATCATGCACACAAGACATTAAGTATATAGCACCACATGTACAACACACACACAATACCATATGTACATAGAACTACATATAAAACATGTATATAACACCATATGTACACAACATCACACATCCAACATGCACACAACACCATATGCACACAAAAACACATATCGAAGATGGGCATAGTTTGATAAACACACAACACCACATATCCAACATGTACATAGCACCATATATACCCGACAATGCATGTCAAATATACAAACAACACCGTATATACGACACACATAGAACATCATATGTACATAATACTACATATACTGCATGTCCAAAACACCAATACTACACATCCAACTACCACATTGTCCTTACCAAACAACCTTTCTTCTATTATCTTATCCAACCTGTCCCAACATGTCGCAAAACACACTGCTTTCGTTCCAATGATGTATCCCTCAACATAGCCTATCCATAACATATATATAGTATAATAACATAATATCAACTCATAGCCACAAGATACTAACTTCATAGATTTCTCAGGGCTACTCTTCTTGCTTGATTTCTCATAAAATAGGAACCTCTTCATGCCATTCACCTACACAAGAAATCATTCCTCGACAAGAATGATCCTTGATGACCCTGTCAAGTTGTGACATACATACATACATACATAAATACACACACACACACACACACACACACATTAGCATAAATAATCATGATCCTATTAGAGAATGTAACATACCCCGATAACCTCGCATGTAAAAGTAGGGAGTTAGATTTTTTTTTTATACAAATTACCACAAGTAATTATCCCATTCACAACTCCACAATTCATCATTAACCATTAGATATAATATTCATTAGTACATCAAGTAAATTTCCATCAAAGACAGTAAGTTACATAACCATTGCATAACCTTTAACCACCACTATGGTAGTGTAATAACATAAATTGTCTCATCAATCCTTGCATCCAATTTTTAATTTCCATAAACATATTAATTAATCTCATACGTGAACAATATGATCATGCCATCAAATAAAGAACCATCAACATCAAGGATTCATCATCATCAAACTGACACAAAAGGCAATCACACCATTGAACACCAATATACCCTGGAAACCCCGTAGGGTGAAAACCAGCAAACGTTTAATTTTATTATTAAACTCTCGTGAGGGTTTTCACCCCTCACTCAATGGCTCATAAGGGATTCCATCCCTTAACCATTGTTATGAAATCATTACAATGAATTATCAAGATATTACATAACTAGCTAAAAGCTAAAACATTTTCCATGAAACACTTTCCTTACATAAACACTTTCCTTACATACCGCCACATGCAACATTCCTTGTGGCGTGATTGTTCTAGCAATGAACGATCCTATAACTCTAACTTATTTGCATGGACCATTAATCCCTTTCCTGTCACAATGTTAAATATCACTCTTCTTTGGCACCAACCACCATCGTTTCCTGTCAATGAGTTGTCAACAAGCTTGGAAACAAGATTAGATACCATATTAATCAATCAATTAGCAACCTCTAAAAGAGATCTTTTAACTTCTACTCATATGCATGAGCAAGCATGACATACTATATAACTAATACATTTACTCATGTAAATATTGTTTTACCTCCTCAATGTTCATTTACTCTAATGCATAATTCTCTTTAGAATTCCAACCCATTAATTCTACCAACATGTATAACACAATCGTTATATTTTCATACATGCATTAAACTATTATTTTTATGCTTAGCACATATGTTCTTTTCATATAGCTATTTTTTCCGAGAACTAAACATAGTCTCTTTAACATACAAAGAGCATAACTCCATATCACAATGACTATTCTTTGTGCATACCATAGCATACCATATTAGCCCATCTTTAATAATTATATGAACTAGCATTTCCCTTCGCATAAGCACATACTCTTAGAGGACAACACGCTAAGGCATTCCTTTGAAGGGACTCACTACAACATCAGTTACAATCTCCTTACATGAAAATTTTATGTAAACTTTATCAAAAGAGCTAATCCTCTAGCTATTATTTTTTTATGCTTGCAAACATGTAACGCAAACCAACACAACTTGTTGCCAACACAACTTGTTGCCTCTTCCTGCATGTGTATGTATACCCTTTCTAATGAAAGCTAACACAAATATTATTTGTTTACACATCCCATTCAACAAGAAACTAAAATATTAGTTACGTTAGCATAAAAGTACTCACATATCATTCTCCTAAAGAAATATGACTCAATAGTTTCTCTATCCAAACAATGAACATATCTCTAACACAATGAATATTCTTTGTGTGTTCAATAGCTTATCATAATAGCCCTTCATTAATATATGCGGCACATATTCACTTCTCTATAATTCTACTTGTAACCCCTTACCAAGAAATACATGCTCTTAATCATTGTGCCCTATCCTTGGGTTGTAAGAGTGCCCCACTTCTCTAGATAAAAAGATTATAGAGCCTATACAACAAGTTTGCAAATGTATGGCCTAAGAAAAGTGTTTATAAGTTCACCTTTTTACTGATGATAAAACTTGTTTTCATAAATGCGAGCAAGTCTTTTAAGAATTTGGGCAAATATATTCGCTGTCCAGCCTAATATATAAAAAGGCACTAGCGTGAATGTAATAGATTGCTTGGAGGCAATAGACTTCATATTAATTTCAAATTATGACAATAGTGAAAACATGTGTATCATATTTATCTGTGTCACCAAGGTAAATATTTCCCCGGCTCAATCAAACACCGGAACCCTTTTCCCAGATTCAAAAGAAATATCACTGCAACAAACGTATTGTACTTTCCTAGTCTTAAGGTTCTGTAGCATTAGGTACGAGACTGACTAAAATTCTCTTAAATGATGCAGAAGACAATCTACTATCATAGTCAAAAAGGTTCTGACATCTACAATTCGCCTCGGGATGGAACTTCAGCCCCTTTTCGCCCAATATAGAGCTAGGGCGAGTCCTTACGAGTGACAAACTCTAAATTCTGAGGCAATATTCTATTAAGAAAATTGTGATTATATTATCCAGAAATTAACCAACACATTCATTAGCAGTGGAACCAGTATCCAGGGCTCGGTGCAGCTCTATTGTAAATGATGTGAGAGACAACCTTCTATTACTGTCAACAAGGTTACAACATAACAACACCACAATCAACTGCGGATGAACCAAAACGTTCTTTTGCCCAATATAGTGCTAGGGCCAGTACAACGAGGGATTGACTTCAAATTTTGAGGTAATACTCCATTGACATAGAAGCTCAGATTTGATTACTCCGAAATCAATTGAACTACTTAAAAAACTAGTTAATCGACTTAGCGCATAACTCATCTATCAGAAGTATCATCGAAAACCAGTGTCAGGTGCAACATTCAACCTAACCTGCTATTCTCAAACGTTATAGAAGACAACTGCCTGTCACTATCATCAGGGTTGCGGCATAAATAGCCTTTCTCCCAGTACAGTGTTAGAAAGAGACTTAAAAAGGACTAAAACTCATTTTTAAGCAGTGTTCCATTAAAACAAAAACCCAGATTCTATTATCTAGGATACCAACCGATCTGCTTAATAACCAGTTACTCAACTAACTAACCCACCCAATCGTTAGTAGTGAAATCAATAAATAAACTGGTGAAGAGAACGAAACAGAAAGAAGGATAATAGGTACCATTGCCACTGAAAAAAAAAAGACTGGTACTCCGCCTTCAGCAAGAAAAACAAAGAGATCCTTCCAAAGCGAATCATGTAGAGATGATGAGAGCCTTCTGCTACAAAGCGCCCAAGACATCTGCTGAGCACCATTATGCATGTAATCGAGGAAAAACCCTCATCTCCAGCACATCGCACAGCGATTCCCATAACTCTCCATTACTTTCCGTTTTTACACGTCTCCCAAAATCAGTTTTGGATCGGAACCACTCCCTAAGTAAAACCACCGTAACCTCCTTTTCTTGATTCATCCTTAATTTAGTTTCACGGGAATCATAAATCAGTTCAATAACTGATTTGTAACTTATTTCATAACAGTTTGATTTACGTTGAGTTAATTATGAGAGGGATATGACAGAGAACAACATGTAAACATACATATATACATATAAACATTAGCATTAAACAATCATGATTTATGATGACCCTATTAGATAATGAAATACATACATACATGTATATATATATATACATTAGCATAATAATGATTACAACATAATTAACAAATATCATAAGGTTAAGTTTAAGATAACTCCCCTTATCTAGGAAGAACATACACAACATTGAGAACAAAAATTCTGAACATAGCCAAGTCATTTGAAGCATCAAATCCATTTAATCTACCTTTCATGTTACATTTTTCATTATTTCTCTTCCATTGTCCATTTATCCTAATGGACCCAACCAATCCAACTCAGTGTCATACTCTTTGCTTCAGTTGCTCTTATTCATGTATCGAGCTTCATCCCAGTCTTTTATTACCTGCTGGGTTTCACATAGTTGTCCCCAAGTTCCATTAACATTCCTCTTTTCCCAACCAATTCCCAATACCCTCAAAACACAAAAGGCAAGAACATAAAAAAATAGAAAGAAAACCATGAAAAGAAGAAACAATATGACACCATAAACAAAGTGGCATGATCATGCACTAAACACAATCAAGACTGCTAATCAAGCATAAGCAAATCAAGGAAAAGACCATAAGAACAAGACTAGCAAAAAACACCATGACTAAATCCTCATGGATTCCCAATGCTTCCAAAGGAAAGATCAACCTGAGCCTTCCCAAAGGTTTCATGGTCATCGCATTGCCACACAATTCTATGTATCCTATTTCCATAAACACATAACTATAATTGTATAAAGAAATATAGCAATATACCATTTGCCTTATCTTGTTGTACCTAACACACTAACCTATAACTGACCTCATATATATATCATCTCTCAAGGGACTCCATTCCCTTGAAGAATCTATCCATAGATGAAAATCATCTTAATATACTTGTCAAATACATGTTTAGTAATGTAACATATATCCACATAATATTAGGAAAAATCTAGGTTAAGAAGAATTCATGTAGTCAATGCATTCATTCATTTGAAATTGTGGTTTCCAAACATAGCCAAATGAATTATCTCACAATTCCTTTCTTTTACCTTTACCTTGCAGCAACTGTCCATAACCCAATGAATAGTTATATGAACAACTCAGCTCTTACCTTGTCACGCTAATACAATGCATGTTTCCCTGCAACTATTTACACACGTCAACCACATGTTCCAATAATAAAAAAATCATGTATATTAATTGAAATCAAAGTTTCCTAGATGAAAAACCATTTTATAATCAACTAATAGTGAAAATCATAATAATAAAACAAACACCTACTTACACTCAAGTGCACATCAGTTCTCTCACCACATATGTGTTACAATGATCACCTTAAAACAATATCCTTACTTCATGCAATATTATATACACATACTCATCTCATGAAATTAATAAAAGATTCAAATAACAAATATATGACATAACAAACCCCAAACACTAAATAGACAACATTATCAAACGCTCAAACATGAAATAGATGCAATAATCAAACATTCACACACCAAGTAAACAACATAGGGAAACTCATACTGTAATGTATCACAAGGGAGGTTAGGTTGTCTGCGCAATCAGTCTAGGTTAGCATGATGTAAATTCACAACATATCAACTCAATCATAAATAATGTCATGATATCCATGACAGTAGCTATTGAACATGCTCACATCATAAACTCAATAAGCAATCATCACTCATGCGTAACAGTCATAGATTCACAATTAGTCTAGATTAGTACAACACAATATCATAAACACGTCAAGTCATACCTGAATTGCGTAACCCTAACCATCTACATAGGCCAGTCCAAATTATAACGATACATATAGCATCAAGATCTTAAACTCAATGACCATACTCATCATGCATATGATGACATTGCATACAATAACAAGTTATTATCATTCATGTCAATCCAATGTATATGCATATAACAATACTGATTAACTAACATTTTTCATACATGTAACCACAACAACCATAGAATTATAGACATGTACATGACCACAATGCTTATAACAACCATTAGCCAACATAACTACATACTGATCATACAAACCTATATGACGATGTGCTCTTAGTGTTGCAACCTCACTTTGATTATCTACATCTCCTGCTCTATCTCAACCAACACATTAGCATTATGACAACCAGCAACATCATGATGAGACAAGCTGCATACAATGACCTCACAATGCATTCTTGACATACTATACATGCATAACTATAACCATGACAATGCATGCATAATACCATATCGACATAGACATGCATAACAAATGCATATACCATCAACAAGCATTCATGACAAACACATCCCCACGAAGACATCACCAACTTCCACATGGAAAGACAATTGTAACAATGACCATTACCATGCATACATAATAAGCACAAATACAACCTACATGCATGCATGACAAATAAAGTCCGCCCATTCAGTGCAAGTGTTGAACCATGATCTAATACCACTCTCTAGTATTAGATAACACCCAAAGAGAATATAGCCAAACATTCCATAAAGAGAACAAAACCATGCTCTCATACCACTCTGTAACATCCTCCTCCCACATTTACCTAAGTTAGCCCATCTACTAGGATAAACATATGATGATAGGATACTATGATGTGATTCAAATCCCCATGTATAGTTAAGGAAGTGGAATCAACAAAACCAAACCAATATGACCTTCCACAGATGCTACAAAACCTTAAGGAGCCAAGAAACCCTTCTAGGTGACCAACCTCTAAGGCAACTTAACATTTCACTAATATCAACACGCAAATACTCCCATGACAAGCCAAGAATGTGACTGACTACCTTCCAGTCACTCCCATAGCATGGGTATGCTAGTGACCACCAATTTTGTGGCACAATTTTTGGGTCAGGACTCATGCAACTGCCCAAAACTTCATGAAACCTTCAAAAATGATAAATGACATTGAAAGAAAGGTACTAATACAAAAAATGGATCAATGACTTGATTGGACCCCTACCAGCCATGATAGAAAATTTGTTAAACATGTCACAAATATGCAATCTACAAGTCATTACATCATATCCGAGCATAAGGGTCTCATACTTATCTGAAAATTCGTAAAGAAGCATTGTTTCCATATCATAATAGTTGCATTGTTATAGATTAGGTGATATCTTCATTATACTTGAAACCATTAATCAAAACATGATGGAAACCATACATCAAATCTGTCATAAAACATATTCATAACCGGCATATAACAAACATAAATACAAGGATGTAAAAACCATAAAATCAACATATAAGCTAGTATATTCACACATGATATAGCAAGGAGAAAGAGCTATTATTAATGAATGAAAAATCCAACCAGACATGGGACTTCCAAGAACTATCAACCATTTATTGGATGAACAAAATCTTTATTTTAGCCAATCACCCCCATTCCATATTCCAAGCATCAATTTTGGACTCAAAACTAAGCCAAACGAGGATTCCACGGGCTTTATCACAATTCCCACTAGATCACTACGCTCTAAACAAGCATGGATTCCACTGCATTTCTCCACCTACATTGTAAGGAATTTACGTGTCTACTAGTATCTAGGCTTTGTCATATACCTTGCGATATAATGGTCAAGGGTTCTTAAGCATAATAAATACTCCACACTCTAGGATTTACCATATATCCTTCCATTCGCTGACCAATGAATCCTAGGCCTAATCGAAGGAAACACCTCTAGGATTTATTTTATATCCTTCCATACAAAGGTTGAGGATTTCTAGGGCCACCGAAGCACATAAAATATGGCTTAATGCAATTCCAGTCCAATTCTAGGATTCCTAGGCCATGTGTTCTTTCTTTCACAAACCACCTCAGTCAGTTCTAAAACCATCTAGCAATCCCGCTCAACCAAATACAAGATAACCCTTCACACAATGGCTATCCAAAAATGGTAAGGCATGGTTGAAGAACACTATCGCACCTGGCAAAACCCAAGCCAATGACAAGGAGAGGACCAAGTACACATAAGCATGTACCATGCAAGCCAAATCTAGCAAGGAATCACACATGCAAACTTATACCTACAAATAATCACATTGTAGCTGGTTGATCCTAGTCTTCCTTTCTTGATCTTTGCTTCCTCTTTCCTTCTTTTCTTTCCTTTATCCAAATTTGAAGTTCTACAAGAAAAATCTACATCCAAGAGTGCGAGAGGGAGAATATAGAGAGAGGTTCAAAACTGAACTGTTAAAATCTTGTGAACTCATCCTCATAAACCTTTTCATTAAAGAGGCCCATATTTTCTTCATTTTCCATTATTTTCCTTTAAGTTCTTGCTCAGATGAAACATGTGACCTTTCACCATCCTTTTCTCTTAATTTTCATTATTTTCCTAAATACAATGCTAATTAATGCCTCGTGCCTTTCCAAAGCCTTTTCCTCTTCCTTTGCAAATTTCCTCTTAGCCATATTAACCAAATGAACACCCACTAGTATGTTTTCCCCACTACTTAGCTTGGAATATGTGTGCCATGACCTAGGTCTTATTATTTTTTACATCAATTTTCGACCAAGGTTTTTACAACCTATAGTTGCTTCAGGAAGGTTTTTTTTGCTATAGCCATTGATTGACTACGAATGAAGCATATTTAACCCTGATGTTTGGGACAATTATATTTAGAAATGAAATATTAATGAACTCAAGTAGCTTGATACATTATAAGATAGACAACAAGATAAAGTCATAAAAAGAGGAGGAACAATGTACGTTTTCCGAGATGAGAGAAGAGAGTTGATTGCTGGAGTCATGAGACATGCATAGGAATTGTTCTTTTTTTCCTATTGTTTTGCATGGCGTGGTTGTTGCTTGTGTTGCACATTTTTTTTTAATGTGTTTTACCTTTTATATTTCTTTTTGTTTTTCTCTTTGTGTTTTCCATCTTCTATTTATGTTCACTTCTCTGTCATATTTGGTTTATTAAGAGGAGAGAGACATGTCTGCAAAGAACAAAATACGATATCAGGGAATGGTATAGCTATGGAGTTGCATGAAAGGATGATGAAAACCTAGTGTAAGGAGGTCAATATTTGGATTTTGTTTGAATTTCTATATAAAATCTTTTCTTAAAATGAAATGGAATTTTGTTGTGTCAATCATTATAACAATAGAGACACCATAACTTTGATGGGAATAATGATCAACCATAGTCATTCATAGTCAAACATAATAAGTGATGTTTAAACAGGCTCAATTTTGACATCCATAGTCAACCATGTCCACCCATGGTTAAACCATCCACACCCATAGTTGATGTTTTATTAAAACATGTAATAATATTAATATCGATATGGTTTAGAACACATTGTTTTATTAATGTGGTTGACTATGTTTGACTATCAATACTCTTAAACTTTGGTCAAACATAATCACCTATTATTCTTATTGATTAATATTAATAGTTAAACATTGTCCAACCACATTAGTAAGAAAGAAAGCCAAACAAAGTCATCCTTTGTAGTCGTTGTTTAAATAGTTAACCATGACCAAACTTGGTCAACCATTTGTTTATCATATTTAATAGTAGTCAAACTTGCCCACTCATAGTCATCTGTAGTCAATGTAGCTCCACCATATTCTATTATAGTCAACCATGGCTGACAAAAGTAAAACATTGTCAACCTTACTTAACTAAGGTCATCCTTTGTGAGCCACAAGCAAGATTTAAAAATGTTTAATAGTAACAATATTATTATTAATAAAATTAATTATTATTATTAATAAAATTATTATTATTATTAATAGTATTATTATTGAATTCAAAATAATATAGAAATCTATCCAACGTCGTAATATGACAATAATGTTGTTGCAATGTTACATTGAATTGCAATTTATCCAACATCACAATCTTGCAAATCATAAGGAACAAGTACCTCAAGACTAGGTTTTCTCATTACTAGGGTTTGGATGTCTTAAGAGGGAGATGTAGTTCACTATCAATTTCTTGCTATTTTGAGACCAAACCTTGAGAATTTTTGTGCCCAAACTTTTATCAAGCTTTCTTTTTGAGCTTGACCCTTAAGTATTCTTGAATATTCATTGTTTTCTTTTATGCCTTGACTTTTCTTGATACTCTTTTTGGTGTCTCTCTTCAAGATTATTTTCCTTCTCTTGCTACCTTAGCTCTTGATGATCTTTTAGTGCTTTGACCCTTCAATTTCCTTCTTTGAGTTTCCCTTCCTTGACTTGTTTCCACAACTTTGATACCATGTTGAGAAAGATGAGGGCAACTAATGTAGGTGATTTCTCTAAATTGATAATTGTTTGTGATATATTTTTACTTCATTAGATTATCTTCATTCTCTTATTGATTATTATTTGTTTCATCTTAGTCAAACATCTACAAAACCATAAAGAATAGTAAGAAAAAAGACATAATATATAGGAAATCATCTAGGGCCAAAACATCTCCAATTGTGAGAGGAGAACCCACAATAATTCTTCTTCTTATAAAATCTTCAATTAATGAATTCCAAGACCTAGACCCTTGACCAAAAACTCCTCCAAGATCAAGTCAAACCTCGTTCTCTTCTTTTCAAGTCAAACAAAGTCAGCCTTGACTAAAAATAACTACAACTTCTCCTTCTTCTTGACCTTGGCCATGATATACTAGACACATTATCTTCCTTCAATTTTCAGCTACTTGTAGCTTGTTGCAATTGTTGTATGTTTGAGGTAATAAGGGTAATTTCAACGCTTCTTTTCCTTTGCTTGGAAAGTTCCCTTCTCTTCAATATTTCAGTCTTCATTTTTGAGTATATTGGAACCAAAGTTTGGCTTCTTTGGTATGATTGTAGTGGAGGCCCTAACTTCATCATGCACGTGTGATATTTTTAACCTGAACGTAGTCCTCCAATTATGCCTCTTCCTCTTCACTCAATCTTGTAATTCCTATGCTGATTTCACTTCTCTTTGTAGAGTTTATTTTGTGAGATACTTGCTTCCAAAGGATTTGGTTGACTAGAATTCTTTATATAGTCTTGTAGTCCCATAAAAATCGACTGACTTGTTGCATACATTTTGACTTGATCTTGGTGGCTTTCCTTGAGTCTATTTGGACTCAAATAATTTTACATTATGTAACTTGCCAAAATGGGTCCTTCATACATGAGAATAACTTAATGATGTGTAGACTCGATGACAAACTGTAGGAGCTACAATGGTAAGTTAGACCTAAAAATGAATTTCCTTGAGCATGAAACTCATTCCTCAAGAAGAACAATAATACATTTATTTTCTAATTACATAAAGTACATAAAAATCATGATTACATATGTCATTAGGAAGACCGAACTTAGTTACATATTTTAACAAAATATGCATTGTGGTTATGGCTAAAATTATCCCTTTGGTTCCACTTGTAATACATACCATTCAATCACATGATCAACATCATGGAAATAATTCTTAAGCAATGAAGCTTGGAAAGCATCATGGACTTTCTTTGTCTGATGAAGTGCAAGTATTTAGGTCACTGTCCAATCCTCTCAAGGACCTCAAAAGGCGTACAATACTGAGGTGTCAACTGGGTACATGACCCAATGTTCAAGAAGTTCGTCTTGGGCTTGATATGCAAATACAGAATTTCTCCAACTTAAAACTCCTTAAATACTTTTTGCTAATATGCATAGATCTTCTACATGTCCTGTGCTACCTTCAAATTCCTTTTCATAACCTACATCTATTGTTCCATCTCTGCCAACATATTTGTTCAAATCAATACCCTGTTCACTATATAACTCCAACGTAAGGGAGTATTAAATCTCTGCCCATAAAGTGCCTCAAATAGACTCATCTTCAAAGATTATTGATGCCGATTTTTATAAGCAAACTCAACCAGTTGAAGATACTCTTCCCACCTCCACCACTAATGCATGACATACATCCTCAACATGTCCTCAAGAATGCTTTTGACCTTCTCTGTATGTACATCTCTTTATGGATGTTAAGTTGTAGTAAAGGCTAACTCTATGCCCGAACCTGCAAACAACTCCTTTCAAAGCCTTGAAGTGAACTTTGCATCTCTGTCAAATACAATCATCTTGGGAACACCATGCAGTCTCACTGTCTCCCTATTGATGATCTTTGCTACCTCACTATCTCAAATAATAGATTTCATTAGAATCAAGTGAGATACCTTGCTCAACCTATCTAACACAACCATAATGAGATCATGATGTCTAGATGTCTTTGGAAAACATCTAATTAAATATATTGAAATGACCTCCCATTTCAACTCTAGGATCAAAATAGGCTACAATAAACTGCTTGGATGCTTACACTCTCCTTTTAATGGCTGATAATCCAAACATCTCACAACAAACACAACCATCTCTTTGTAGGTTTTAACCCCATACAGGAATTACCTGCATACGAATTCTAAATCATAGGAAAAATAAAAATGCAAGAGCATAACACATAAAACACATATACACAGAGATTTCCCATTGGATCTCAAAACCGAGA